>NQII01006397.1:0-17712 GCA_002778355.1 Clitarchus hookeri
TCACAACAAACAGGGTACAGTTTAGAAAACAATTTGAAAATCTGCGTATGACTTGAAAATTAATATACTTTTTCATCTAAGAAATTGTATTATTTTGTATTATAAATGTTACGCAATTTTGACCGAAAAAATACAAACTAACTTCCAGCAATATACTCTACAAGTGACCAACTAATAATTAAAAAAGTCCGTTTTAAATAAAATTAAAATAAAATTCGTACTAAAAATTTTCAAATGCAAATACTTTTTTATTCCCAAAGTAATATTCTCAATTGTTGTCCAAACGTTTGTTATAACTACTTAGCTACATAACAGTAAAATCTGCAAATTTTAAAAAAAAATTCTGATTTAACTGTTTCATTTACTTAATTTTTTGCAAATTTGTATCATTAAAATTTTGTGGTGGATATTTTGTGTTGGCATATTCCGTTGGGCCATTTTTATCCTACTTTCCTAGGGAAAGAAAGTCTTATGAGATAACTTTCCTGTCTATTTTATGTGTACGTGGGTGTGTGTGTGCGCGTGTGTGTTGCAAATCCCCACCCCCTAAAATATTTTGAACTATTGAACTGAATTTCATCAAACCCGGTATACATATACAGTAGTGCGTAGTATAGAGTTTTTGACCTTGCCGGCTGCTTAATTTCAAAACGGCAGTCATTCAATTGTTCAACTGTTTTAAACCAAATTTTGTATTTTGACAGTGCATCATATAAGCATTGAATTTAAATGTGGATATTGTCGTTGGTACGCCATTTTGGAAGATAGTATCACATTAAATAAAGTATTTACGTTAGATTTCGAAGACTACTCAACACATTTTCGTCAAATCACATTCTCGTCAAATTTGGTATGTAAGTAAGATTATGGTAGGCCACGTAAACTTAGTATGTGATTTAAACAGAATAGACACTTGTTTTTAAAATGGTTGCCTTACAAATATTTTCGGTTCATTTGATATATCCGCAATATCGTTCAACCAATTCCAACCAAATTTTGTATACCAAAACCTATATACAAGCATTATATATATGAAAACAAATAGCCACTTATGTCCGTCATTTTGTAAGATAGTTCAACATTTAAAAATGATGTTTTTATGTTATATCTCGGGGAAACAATTGACTGATTCCTAACAAATTTGGCAAATAATTAGTACTATTGTATGTGATGTAAACTGATATGAATTAAGTGGGTCAGCTATTTATTTTCAAAATTTCGGTCATATATAAATTTTGCTTAGTTTGCTATATCGCCGACGCCATGTAATCAATTCCAACTTAACTTTGTATTTTGGCAGTAGGTTTACGTAACAGCAATAAAATGTGTACACAGTCAGCTTTCTTTATGGGCTATTTTCTAAAATAATGCCACATAAAAAAATAAAGTTTATATGTCGCGTCTCGGGAAACAATTGACCAATTCCTATCAACTTTTGCAGTTGTATTACTGCGGCAGGTGATGTAAAATGTTATGTTTTAAATGGGCGAGACACTTATTTCCAAATGGCGACCATATAGTTATTTTACCTTAGTATGCTATATCATTGAAACCATTAAATCAATTCCAACATAATCTAGTTATTCTGACTGTATATATTACAACTATAAAATGTGTCTACACAACACCTCTTTTGTCAGTCATTTTGTAAAATAGCATCACATGGAAAACAATTATATCATATCGTTGTAAAAAAACCCAGCAGGTTTGTACCAATTTAGGTGAACAAGTAGCACTACGGTGGGCCATGCAAAATGAAATATTTTGAGTGGGCCAGGCACTTATTTTAAAAATGATGACGCTGTAATTATTTCAGGTCAGTAAACCCTACCATTCAAAACTTTAGACTGATTACGTCCGAAGTTGATACTCTGAATCCTACCTCAGTAATGCAGTTGATTGCGCGCTAGCTTATGGTAAGAGGTTTCCTGGGTTCGAGTCTTTGAGTAATGCACATGTTGTATTTGTAATTGTCTCACAAATGTTTTACATGTTTCTGGTTCCACTACTAATGATACTGCTGTCAACGATATGTCAAGTCCTACCTACCATTTAAGCTTATATGAATTTCGTTAAGTGTTATTAGCACCCATGCAGAGGAAAGTAGGCTCATTAGTTATATCAGTAACTTCTTGTTTTATTAACGTACCTAACCCACCCCAACATGTAGCCAACCATTCTAACCAAATGCCACCCGTTAGTCCAACGTACGTTACTTCTGGGTCTGTAATTAATTTTTCTTGCCGAGTCTCAGATTACCAATTAGGCCGGTTTTTCTATAGGCTACTAACCGTACATTACTTCATCTTCCATACGATATATAATTATGGTCAGGTTTCGTAAAAATACATTCGTCTGCTTGTGACATATTTCTGCATAAATACTTGCAACCGATCATAGGTAGATTGCAAGGAACTTAAAAGCTATAGAATTTATAACTCACTCAGTTGTGTACATTTTAAGTACCTCGTGTTGGGACTCGTCAATGACGATTATGAGACACTCATGAGTTCAACCTTTCCAAAGCAGAATGTTATTTTAAAGTCCTAAATAAAGCTAGGGAGACAAAAGAAACAAGTGTACTCTTCGCCATCTCAAAATGATACAATTTAAAAATTTATATTTGTTTAATAGGTTTTGGTATTTCAATGTTAAACAACAGTAGATCAAGTAAAATTACGGGCAGATATTAGAATGTTGCAAACATCAAAGCGAACGCTTGTAACAGAAATTACATACAACTGAGAAAATATATTCTGCCACCTATTTTCTTGCCGTAAGTTTTGAAATTGAAAAGACTGCTTGTGACCGTCTCTGCCACATATGCGGCCGAAATTCAATCTTTAGTAATTGTAAAAGAAGTTGCAGAAAATGTAGTGATAAACTTATAGGTAAACAGAGACATATTAATAGTAATTAGGTTATGATAACCAAATAAAATCTGTTAGGACATATGTTTATTATAAGGTAAAAATTTAAGTGAAACAAGTTTGGGTGAGCAAGACATGAAATTCTTTCTCATTTTCGGTTGCTCAGTTGCAAATGCACTCAAAGTTAATCGTTGTATTCATACTGACGTTTGTTGCTGTCTATGAAGTATAATTCTATCGCCCGTACTACTTACTGACTA
Organism: Clitarchus hookeri; assembly: GCA_002778355.1. Lineage (NCBI taxonomy): Eukaryota > Metazoa > Arthropoda > Insecta > Phasmatodea > Phasmatidae > Clitarchus > Clitarchus hookeri. The sequence continues at coordinate 3,131 of NQII01006397.1, forward strand.
TAGATATAGCCTATTCACGATATCTTCACACTTTCTGAATCAAAACTTTGAAAAATCACCCCATGTATGACTTTTTGGTTATTTCCTAAATATATCGTATATCAAAAGTGTTATATACGTTTGTTAAAATAAACTTATCTTATTTTCGCTAAATTCAACTTTTACTTACATCTTGTCTATGAATTACAATAATTAATTTGTAATTAATCTGAATAAAACAGAGAAAAGAAGTTTGTTGGTAATGCCTAGTAATAAATAGTTCTTATGCAAAATATTATTAAACTGAGTACGCACAAATGCGATGCGTTGACACTTTGATGTAATTTTCTATACATAGGTAAGCTTTGTTTCCGTAAAACGAAGGAGTATCCTGAAAGTAGAATCTTAGCAGGGCTTCAAAAACATTTGGAAGTAAACCGGAATTAACTAGGAAAAAAAAAAACTTATATTGCATGCTACTGCGTCGTAGCTAAGGCACTGCGCCTGCTGATAGGCAGTAAGCACGTTATATTGCCTGACAGGGTTGCCTATTTGCAGGCGCGTATTCTAGTCTCGTTCAAGCAGCAACATTGCGCTTCATTTTCACGGAAAACTTGTGATCGCACATTCTCTACAGTACTTATGTGGGTTAGCGGCATAGTATCGTGAAGATTGAAAACTTGACTATATGAATTCTAAATATATCCAATTACTTTCCTGCACTATCAAGCAAGCACTTTTACCAATTATGTTTGCTTTTAAAACATATTATTCAGTAGTTAGTCCAACAGTAAGGTTATATTTTTTTGGTACACAATTGCAGGAAAGAAATAACAATGCTACTGTTTTAATATTGTAATGCGAATATCTATAAACTGGCAAACCATTATTTTCAGCTACTTAAAAAGTGATATTTCGTATTTTAGAATTTTTCTAATAGATAAATTAATAATTATCATACAATGATTTATTATGTTATACATATTAATTTACTTGTGAAAAAGAGTCATTCGGATTTTATCAAAAAGAGCTTACCACTAACGGCCAAAAAATATTTTAGTTTGCGTGACTCGGGCGAAGTTAGGAGAACTGAAGTGTTACGTTATAATCTCGCCAGCCTTGAGTGATTCAAAAATACTTTTATGGGTAGTGCAGGAAGCCTGTGAGAGGCAATAACAGGTATGTGATAAACTTTTGGACGCTGTCTGCCCATGCATTCAGACAGAGGGCTGACCTTTAGTCGTTTAATTGCCATTTTAAAAACTGTCCAATAGTTTTTCACAATCATCCTATAGCTATGAATCTTCCGGTACAGGCTACATTGCATACGATGCGGACATGCAGCACACATTAGTCTTTGTAATCACGCCAAAAAATTATAGGGTCACCTGAAAGCCCTATGAGGAGAGTTGACGAGTGGTTAGTGTCTTGTGCGTAAAGGCTGACAGACATTCAATGCGCTTATCTAGGTCGCCCTTAACGCTCTCACGCTTTTACGCCTCTGACAAGCAAAATATCTCCAGCCAAACTTAACCCTTAAAAAATAGAAGAGAGTGGGAAGGGATTATCTTGCTTTTTTTTTTAATTGGTTAATGCTGGTTCACCAGAAGTAAGGGGGATCACGCCAATCTAGTGAAAACTGAGGTATGGCTGCGCAATCTTGCGGGAGGCATCATATGTATCTTCCTACTGTTACCTGAACCTTCCACTTTGCAGTGCGTAACAGAGAATGAAAATATTTTCTTTAGTTATGCTTGGGCGTTGCCATTAGCAATTTGGGGAACTTTTAGTTTTCTTGTACAAAAACCTATGCGTAGCTAATCAGAATCCACTCTTGCTACCACACATGTCAAGTTCATTTTCACAACAGTGTATTTCCTGTCACGGAAATGAATATACACTTTAATATTTCAATTATAATGGTTCGCCTTCTGNTTTTCACAACAGTGTATTTCCTGTCACGGAAATGAATATACACTTTAATATTTCAATTATAATGGTTCGCCTTCTGATTTAATTTGATTTGTTCAGCACGTGGTTTGTAAAACTGAGAACTGAAANTCAATTATAATGGTTCGCCTTCTGATTTAATTTGATTTGTTCAGCACGTGGTTTGTAAAACTGAGAACTGAAAGAGCTACAATAATTCCTCCGTATCCACCATGACTTAACTAACGAGATGTCTAAATGCAAAATTAGAGCGATACATAATTCGTGTAACAAGTCGACAAGCTTACAAAAGCAACAATTCAAGCAATTGATTGTAAAAGTTTACATTTAAAAGTGAAATCCTATTGTTTGACAACAAAAACAAAAGGTTTTATTGTGTCAATTGTACCACAGGATTTTCTATGGCAGTGGTTAAAGACGTGGGTATGGTTATGAAAATGGTTATTTCGATTAAAGCACGGCGTTTACAAGACGCATCCTTCGCGAAAACCGAACAAGCAACAGCAAGTGATCCCGAGACGCAGTCCTAAACTATTTGCTAGTTGAAGCAAGGAAACCGCTACTGAAATGTGGCGTAACGCAAAGTTCAGAAAGAGCTTCAAGAAAAACATTATTTTCGCCAAAAATANGCGAAAACCGAACAAGCAACAGCAAGTGATCCCGAGACGCAGTCCTAAACTATTTGCTAGTTGAAGCAAGGAAACCTCTACTGAAATACGGCGTAACGCAAAGTTCAGAAAGAGCTTCAAGAAAAACATTATTCTCTCCAAAAAAAAAATAACTTAGCTCCGGTCAACTATTCACCAAAACACCAAAGTATACGATTTCAATCTGATGACAATGTACGGGGAAATAGTCGGGTACGGAAATCTAGTGGGGCTTGCGGTCTTCATTTAAATGTAAACAAATGCTTGAAATGTTAAATTTTTCAGAGAATAATACATAAACTCTTTACAGTGTATTTTGGTCAAAGAATTAAATTAACATAATCTTGGATTTTGACAAATTTTTTGGAATTTTAAAAATACCCCCTNAATGCTTGAAATGTTAAATTTTTCAGAGAATAATACATAAACTCTTTACAGTGTATTTTGGTCAAAGAATTAAATTTACATAATCTTGGATTTTGACAAATTTTTTGGGATTTTAAAAATACCCCCTTTTTTTCTAATTTTGTTGTACATCAAAATAGCACTAAAGTTTATAATTCTTACACTACTTTTAGTATAGGGTAGATTAATTATTGACGTTATAACAGGCGTGCCTGCAAATAACATAATTAATTCGATGGCATGAGATATTTTATTATTTGTCGTTAAGCAGTCTTGTTTCTTTACATCTATCATAGATCAAACTCTGGCACACTATGTTTCAATATTTAAAATTTGGCACGCAAATTTANTAAGCAGTCTTGTTTCTTTACATCTATCATAGATCAAACTCTGACACACTATGTTTCAATATTTAAAATTTGGCACACAAATTAATTTATTCATGTCAGCACTACTGAAGGTGTTTTTTTACTGGCCTGTTAACTTTAATCTAATAAAACTAAAGGTACCAAGAGATTTTGAAGAGTAATACTGCAGGAAGCTTACAAATGCTTCACTTAGTACTTTTGAAAATGTTTTAATGTCAAACACATTTAAACTGTCAAATTTTTCAGGATACTGTCAAGGACATGCACGGACTGTAAATAAACCGCTTGCAGCCCAGAATTAATTTAGATAAAATAGACTAAAAGTTATTTCTTTCCCATATGAAGTTGGTCCTTTCGGGTGAACGGGTTTACAAATAGAATACTGGGATAGTCTCAGTATATGTAAGTATGTGTCAGTTATTATTTTCTCTATAATTATATATGATTTTAAGCTACAATTTTTGTAGTAATTGCGTCCTTTCGCATTTCTAAAAGTTTCTTAGATAACAAGCCCTCATTCCTTTTGCTCTCTTGGTTTTTGTTTGAATATTCATATCAGTACNTTCTAAAAGTTTCTTAGATAACAAGCCCTCATTCCTTTTGCTCTCTTGGTTTTTGTTTGAATATTCATATCAGTACGCACAAGAAATTAAAATACTCAACAAACCAACTGTCGTATACGCTAACTAATATGTATTTGTTTCATCGAACCATTTTAATCGCACAATATTTAATTGAATACAATATCAGTCAAAGCTTGGAGCTCTCAATTTTAAAAAAATTATCGAAACAATAGAGGGAATAACTTGCGAGAAAAAGAAACAAAGTAAGCCTATCTGTGGAGTTACAACAGTGATAATGTGTGTGTTTACNAGGGAATAACTTGCGAGAAAAAGAAACAAAGTAAGCCTATCTGTGGAGTTACAACAGTGATAATGTGTGTGTTTACACGAAAATGTGTTGTGCTACGGTATTTATTTTACCTAGAACTACATCAAATGTACCATTTAACTTAATTTTAATAAGTATTTTCCCAGAAATGTTGAACCCTTAAAAATATTTGTTTAATTTGTTTTCTTAAAAATAGTTATAATACACATTAAGACTTACACCTTCTGCCGGGTTTGCTGTAGTCGTAGACTTTGTTTAGCTCCTCTTGTTCGTATATTGGCCTCTCAATTTTAAATGTGCAGTACGGATCTGCAACACTGAACAATCAAGAAAATTAAGAGAAATAGTGATATTGCATGGAAAAATAACTAATTTAATGTAAAATTATATCGAACACATTTAAATTGCATATTTGTCTAAGAAATATTAACTAACTTTACCTTTTTCTAAAAGTATCTATTTCACCCACGTTCGACATTCATGTCTCGCGCACTTAGGAGGACTTGCACTTGTTTCTCTTGGATCGGCTCTGCTCGGAACAGACATTTCGGCAAAAATAAAGAAAGCGTGTTTTCACGTGGCAGCCGGCGCACTACAACGGCTCGGTCCGACCGCCGCGCCCAGCCGTTTAAGTGTGAGCGGGCTGTCATATGAAAACGATTTTTTTTTGACAAGAGGTCCGTCCCGAGCCGAGCGGAAAACGTGCACGGTTCGCCTACGCCGTCAAACTGTGTACAGAGCTACAACGAAAACAGTTTTCTTAAAATATTGCTACATATCTTGAGGATAGAGCGCTTACGAATAGCATTTAAAAACAATGCACATCAGTTTTATTTTATAGAAAGTGNCTACATATCTTGAGGATAGAGCGCTTACGAATAGCATTTAAAAACAATGCACATCAGTTTTATTTTATAGAAAGTTAAATATCAAAAACTATAGTTCAAATAAACTTTTTTAAACAAATTAATTCCTTTTTAGAACGTTTTAAGTCGCAGTGACCCAAAGAGCACGCGTTTCCCTTTATTATCAATTATTTCCTAAAGTGATAAAAAGAACCACTGCAAGTTCCGTAAAAGTGAGCTGTCGACGAAAGCACTCTATGTCAATTCTGTGCCTTGCGCGTATACGCACCTGTGTGGCCTTTGCCGCTACGGCGCTTCAAGACCTCGAACACGCAAGATATTTCCAAGCTCTGCAGCACAATAAACCAATGTCATCTCCCGAACTTCGGAACATCTTACTGAAGAGTTTCCTCATCGCTCGAGAGATCCACTGACTTCGGTAGCACGACGGCATATCGCATACTAACAACTATCAGACGAGTCATCATTGAACTGCACAACATAAGTCAGAAACTTACTGGAGTGGAAACAATACTATCCGGTAGTTTTGATAACTATCTACGTTCTAGAGACAGCCGGGTCTNCAGAAACTTACTGGAGTGGAAACAATACTATCCGGTAGTTTTGATAACTATCTACGTTCTAGAGACAGCCGGGTCTTCATTCCTAGGGGTTTAACATATCGTCTAACATGCTTCGTTTTCTCTCTATCTTTCTTTATTTTCCTCTCTCTCACACACACACTCACTCCCCCTCCCCCCCCTGAAAAGCATTTGGTGTTAACGGGTTCAACTGCTTCGGATATATTCATTATCAAATATTTACTTTAGTACCTCCAGCTCCCTAATTTGTCTGTTCTACCTGACCAACATTTAGTCTGTGTTCGTGAAAATGTATTTTTTTAATAGCATTAATATCGTGTTTACAGAATTTAAAAAAAAAANAACATTTAGTCTGTGTTCGTGAAAATGTATTTTTTTAATAGCATTAATATCGTGTTTACAGAATTTAAAAAAAAAAATTGTCTAACGAATCGCATATCAGGCGCAACGAAATTTAACTTTTTCACAAGTCATTATAATTATAGNAAAAAAAAAATTGTCTAACGAATCGCATATCAGGCGCAACGAAATTTAACTTTTTCACAAGTCATTATAATTATAGAAGGATTATATTATTTACATACTATAAAAAAGCCAACAAACTTCCTGTATTCTAAGGAAAGATAGAGAGATGGAGATGCCAAGTACTATACAGTAAGGTAGGTAATCATTTGATTCGAGTAATTGTTCTCAATAGTCAATGTGTAGTTTTTAAATGTTTTTATAATTTCTCGGGGGAAATTAAGAGAATAGAAAAAAATGTATATGTCCTCATTTGACTCTTAACACCACTAGTCTTTTAATGAGACATGCTTCAATAATTAAATATTAGTTTATAAATATTTATTAATCTTGAACTTATATTTTGTAACAATTTGAAAATGGAACTGAAAAAGAAAGTTCTCGTGTTTTTTTCAGACTACTGCACACTGTACAGTTTTCTTCTAGTGAATAAATTTATATCAGCTGTTTGCATAAGTATTTTGTAATTTTCATAATATTATGAAATAATATTTCATATGTTGTGGCGTTGATTCATAAGGACAGATAAATGCGAGAACAAATCTTATTTGGACATATTTCCGAGAATATTCCCTCCGAAATAAAGCTGTTTTCAGTAGGTACTCATTTTTACTAGAAACGAAAGTGACGTGCAAATAGGGAACTATTTGGATATACATTATATATTAAATATACATGTAAAACCGTCAATATTTATTAACCGATTCCCTACAAATCATCAAAAATTTTAATATATTTTAAGAACATGGCAGTGAATTTAACTGAAGACTTAAAGACGAATAAAATTTTCTTTGAATGACGTGATAGGAAAATAATGTTCCTGCCAGTTTTTTTATATTATTGATTATCGTTGGTCAAAGAATGTTCCATGGTGGTTACACCGCAAAATATAAAGTGTTAAGAAAATTGNTATATTATTGATTATCGTTGGTCAAAGAATGTTCCATGGTGGTTACACCGCAAAATATAAAGTGTTAAGAAAATTGTAAATACGGAAACAGTCTCTCAATTTTTGCGGTAAACCTTATCAAGTTTGCCTCGGGTCAGTTCAGACATTTTAAAAGTTCAACGCTAAATGTAATGCCAAAATACACACCTACACGCTCAAATACGTAAACAGGTCTGATTTCGTATTTTGTATATCGTTTATTCCAAACATTATTTTCAGTTCGTTTGATAGAGAAGGGGTAATAGAGCATCATCAAATACGCTAGCATACTTGATACCAAAATTATTACTTTGAAACATACTGTTTTGAAGGAACGAGGTATTTCGTTTATATCCCTCGTCAGGTATTGATTATTTTTAAGCAAACTACATATTTCGAGATGTATCATTTTTATTGCAATGNGTTTATATCCCTCGTCAGGTATTGATTATTTTTAAGCAAACTACATATTTCGAGATGTATCATTTTTATTGCAATGCAGTCTAAGTTATTAGCAGCGGGCCTTAGTTTCAGATCACAATGACACTTAAAGCCATGAATGTCAACATCTTAACAATATTAATGCTGCTTGTATATTTATTTTATAAATTATACTTTCCATTAGGATTAGCATACTGACTGACATATCAAACCTTAGTTTAATACAAAGTTAAGTTTTTTCCGCTATGGTCCGGATCCAACTCCAAATGAATCGAAGTCCAAATATCACTGTGGTTGGGTATTTTACTGATTTACCGGCATACATATCTTCGATGTAACGTTACTTTACGCCCAATTTTTATCACTTGCTTCAGCTGATCTTGTCGAATAACGACAGGAACCCTTCAGATCTCCTTATTTCAAGATTTTTCACTCCAATAAACTTTATTACAACCTAAAGTGTTCACTGTGTTACTGACTGGTTCGTGCATACACACGTGCACCAAAAATGGTATAAAAAGTAACAAAATTTCTTAACGCAAATTAAACGCTGAACAATTTGACTAAAATTTCAAGTTCACGGGTTATTACAAACAGTACAGAATACAACAGCAACTAATCAGCTCTTTAGAAGACTTGCCTAAAAAAACNAGTTCACGGGTTATTACAAACAGTACAGAATACAACAGCAACTAATCAGCTCTTTAGAAGACTTGCCTAAAAAAAAACATGCATAAAAAATAGGAGCCTAAAGAAGAACGATTAATGTAGAATTGAACCACCCAACGTTCGAATGGAACGTGTTCGCTATTACGATAGAGGGAAACATTCAGCAAANAGTTCACGGGTTATTACAAACAGTACAGAATACAACAGCAACTAATCAGCTCTTTAGAAGACTTGCCTAAAAAAACATGCATAAAAAATAGGAGCCTAAAGAAGAACAATTAATGTAGAATTGAACCACCCAACGTTCGAATGGAACGTGTTCGCTATTACGATAGAGGGAAACATTCAGCAAACGATGCGACAAAAAACTAGAGTGCGTGCACGTTTGTGACATTGTGGGGTTGTCTGCTGCAAACAGAAGTGTAAGAATTCCCAAGTCCACATTTCGTGTCGTGGCAAGCCGTCCATCGTCAATCTGCTTCATAATCCAGCATTTCTCAATTTACCGCTATATAAATATTTTTGATTTTGCACTATATTTCACTCCTGATATGAGAGGTCTGTGTTTTATGGACTTCTTCCAGTGAGTCTATGTGCGATACTGATATTTTGAAAACTGAAACGCCTTAGTAGGTGTGAAGGATCTAACACATTCGATAAAAAGTAACTTTAATGGGGGAAGACGTCGGTTTTTAATTCTAGTTAATGATTTCTTGTCAAAAGCATTTATATGAAAACGTCCAGACCTTGCGAGGTACATATAATAAAATATAAAAATATATCATCATTAAAACAAGTTCTTCGCATAATTATCTAAATTCCTCTCTACTCGTATAATCAAGTAGCTTTTTTTTCAAATAATGTTCTCAGCGACTTAAATAGCAGATTTTTATGTTTTCAAATTATATAAAGAAATATTAACTCAAAATATATAATATAAACAGCATAATTCATAAACATCAGGTAGAAATACAGGGGGCGTTACGAGATGATGTTTGCGTCGAAATCTTTCAAATCATCCGTCGAGAAAAAATCGTAACATTCCTGGTTCCACAATATTCACGAAAAATAAGCTGTAGAACATGGCGCACAGAAAAAATCACCCTAACAGAAAATTAGTTGTAATAAAATAAAATGGCAACTATAAATTCGCATGTGTGATTGTGTGTTCTATTTAAGAACCGAGCCTATCTATTTTACACTTTTTTAGTTGAATTTTTAATTATTTTAATCGTGTATTAATTGATGATTTTGAAACTATTCAATGGCGTTATATGTTAAATGTTAACGGCATTTATACGCCTCCTCTGGTAACTCCATTGAACCAGGATGGGTCCTGGCATTTTATTCATAGTTTTACGTCACCTTTGGTTTCGCAAAAATTGCCATTGATGTTCGCAAATCACGTACTAGCTAATCGGTAAAGGTTGCAATGTTTCACGTACAGTAATGATGCTAAGAGTAACAATAACACGTGTCCCGAGGAGTGTTATGATGCGACAATAAAAACCTGCATTCCTTTTATAATTAAGGATGCTTTATAGATTACATTAGTAGTGGGCATTTTTATGTTTATGGAAACATCGACCCTTCCGTTGTAGTAATCGGTACTCAGACTCATTACACTCAAGATAAAATTAATTTAACACACTTCAAGCTAAATATTAGGATGAAATAAAGTATACCAGTGAATGAAATGATCCTCAATCCACTCGAAGTTTTGTTCTTTCGACCATCGCCGTTCAGGCTAAACGGGGAAGACTCGTGAAATAGTAACGTTCTGGTAAACCTAAATTTTATCAGAACGGAATGGTGTTCAACGAGAAAAGAATCGAGAAGCAAATACAAAGAAAACAGAAAAGAAACTATCGCACGAATAAGGCGAAGAAGTTGCTTCATATTACAGAATCCAATAGACGTAAGTATGAAAAAAAATCTCAGTAGACATATCTGACGAAAATAATCATCACGTGCAATATATATTATATGAACATNGATATCTGACGAAAATAATCATCACGTGCAATATATATTATATGAACATACTTGCGTAAATAGTACTCATACTTGCAGTTACTGCGGTGCACTTGAACTCAATTCTTCTAAGGAGTACACAAAATGCTGGCACGAAGGAAAAGTGACACTTGACAATCAATGGTAAGCCTTTGATTTCTTAAATGTTTATTAATAATTAATTTACCCGATGCAAAAAAATTATCGAGAACATGTTAAAGAATAAAACGCTTCTTTAGCTTCCACTTCAATAGAGGCTGAAATCACAGTACTTCCGGGAAAAAAGATCTTACTGTTTTCGTATACATTGACAATACCACAATGTATCTCCCCGTACACTGAACCACATCAAAAAGCACGGTATGACTAANGTTTTCGTATACATTGACAATACCACAATGTATCTCCCCGTACACTGAACCACATCAAAAAGCACGGTATGACTAACCGTGTGTATTTGATACGGGTGAACTACAAACAAGTGTGTTAGAAATAACAATATTCTATCACGAAAAACATAAGTTATATTCACCATTATTAAGCATAAATCATATGCCGATTCCTACTATCAAATGTATAAGAGGGCGCAATTATATCAAACAGTAAACGTTAGAATGGGTTTTTACACAAGAACAAAACTTTAGAATTTAAAAAAGTGTATAATTACCNATATCAAACAGTAAACGTTAGAATGGGTTTTTACACAAGAACAAAACTTTAGAATTTAAAAAAGTGTATAATTACTTACTTCAAGAACAGAACTTGCGGCAATATTCGTAGGTGATTACGTATCACCAGCCAACTAATACAGTTTCGTTTATCCATAGGGGAATAGTTGTAATATCTATTTCACCAGTCAATCGATGCTGTAATCAGGTGGTTCATCCTTTACTTTTTCCAAAATGTGAGTGTAGCTGGCTGGCATGGTGAACACAAAATGTATAACAGGGACGATCAGCTAAGCTATGCCGAGTAACATACAGTTTCATGCTTGCACACATTACGTGGAGTGACGATTCAATATCTTGCGTAGCAGTAGGAAGTTATTCCAGCAAAACATCGTAAATGCGTACGTATAGACAGAAGGGACCCGACTGAAATACATTCCAATGAATCACGCTAGTTCAACTGTAACAAGCGTTACTAAATGTGATAGACTCTCGTGAGAATATGCGCGTTGTAAAGATGATAATATTACCTTCAATCATCCAAATATGTCCACTGCATATGAAGCTAAATTACCACATTGCTACGGCTTAAGTTATATATATATAGGTTGGACGGCCTAATTTATTACATTTACCTGAAATTCCATGTGACCTGAGATTTTGAACACAGTGCAAAATTTTAAATAGACTGAAAACAAACTTGACAGTATAGTCAGAGAAATGTAAATTAGAATAACATAACTCTTAGATGATCGGCAAGGCAATACATTCGGAACTATCTTTGCTCACATTTGCGTAACTAAATTACCAGAAGTTATTAATGTAACTAATGAGCACACTTTCCACTACAGGGATACAAATACATAATATTCCGATGGCGTTCTTAAAAGATTAGATAGTAAGCAGGCCTTCACAACTAGTTGACAGCAATATCATCAGAGATGGAGCCAAAAATATATGTAACACTAATGAGACCGTAACAAATACACACGTGACTTACCCGGGACTCAAACCCAGAAACCCTCTTACCATAAGTTGGCGTGCAACCAACCACATTACGGAGATAGGATTCGGAGCATCAAAGTATATAATTTTGGTAGAAAGGGTTTACAAAACTAAAATATTTACAGACACACCATTTTGAAGAAAGAGTGCTAGTCTCTTAAATCGTGTAATTTTCCGTGGCCTACCGTAGCACTTCTCATATGCAGAATTTGGTGGAAAACTTCCTTCGTTCCCGAGATATGTCATAAAAGCTTTATTTTCTCATTTGGCGCTATCGTAAAAAATTCTAAAAAAAAAAGGCTTTGTGTATGCATGATGCTACTAATAGATAATGTCAGTATACAAAGCTTGATTTAGTTTGGTTAAATTGTTAAATAGATATTACAAACTTGTATAAATTATCTCAAAAATAATTTTCCGACCCACTTAACTCAGGTAAGTTTGCATGGCCTACTGTGTACAAAATGTTGTGGGAATTAGTTGATTGGTTCACGAATTACAGCCTAAATGTCAATTTCCTCACCTGGCCCTATATTGCAAAACGGCTGGCAAAGGAAGCTCTCTGCAGTCTTATTTTATGCTTCTGTTGGACACGGTCAGCATTAATATTTTGGTTGAAGTTTGTAAAAATTTTTTATTAGTTATAATATACTAATCTAAGTAATGCAGTTCGCATCCTAAAAAATCCTGGCCCACATAAAACATGTAAGTTAATATGGCCTATCATTGCACAACCTGCGTGCAAAATTGAGTGACAAGCAGTCGATTGCTTTCTGAGATATGACACAAAAACTCTGTTTTTTCAAATGATGCTATCCTCATAAATGACGGACCAAAATGTTATGTATTAGCACATTCGATGTTCGTCGTAAATGCTCCCAAAATTTAAATTTTGCTTGATATTGTTTGGANAAATGTTATGTATTAGCACATTCGATGTTCGTCGTAAATGCTCCCAAAATTTAAATTTTGCTTGATATTGTTTGGAGCATAAGGTACACGAACCTAAAATAGTTGCGTGAAGGTTATTTAGAAAAGTCACATGAATTTAAGTGTAGTTTGGCGAGAGGCCATACAAACAAATTCGATCAAAATTGATACGGCATTTGTTTTAAAAATAGCGGCCATACAAATATGTTGGGTTTCTTTGCGTAACGTAACAGCTTTATTTTTATGTAGTACTAACTTTCAAAATGGCGTAAAAACCACAATATCTATCTTTAAAATAAATTCTTACGAGATACATTATCAACATATAAAATTTGGTTTAAATAGGATAAATTCTTCCCGAGATATGACAGCACCATATGTTTTTAAGTAGCCGCCATGTTGAAGAAGCAACCAGTGTGGTTGTAAACTATATAAATCGGATATAGTTACTAAATACTTTATGTGTACCTTGTTTGGTAAAATGTGGTTAACGCGTTCACCGGTTTTCAGGGGGGAAACGCACACAGACGCACAGGCAGGAAAGTGACCTCATAATCCCATTCTCCCTTCGGAAAATATACTAAAAGTAGGTACATGATTTTTCACTGTGCATATTTCGAGTCTCAACCTTGTCATTTATTTTATAAATTGTCATGTATGTGTTCTCCTTAGTGGAATTTGGAATAGCTGAAGGATTCCAAACAGAAACATTTCTTACCATCAATGACACACATTATAAATATTCATCAACGACGTACAACATAATTCTTGAAACAATTTAAACTGTATGAGTTACAGGCCGTCTGTTAGTTATCGATCTATACTGCTCATGTTATCGAGTTGTGTGTTGTTACGTGGCATCCAAAATAAACATGTTTTAACTGTACGCGAGATGTTACGTTTCACGTATTAAATGTTGCGTGAAGTAGTTGACCTTAACCGTAATACCATCTTAAACGACGATTCCGCAGCCTGGAAGTGTCCACTTTCACCTCGCTTTCGAAACAACCTATTCGCAGCTCTTACTTGCGACTGCGTGTCCCACTCGCAGCGCTAAGGCAAACACTCCAGGCGGCAATGACGTGTGTGAGGTGACAATCGCCGCTTACCGGCGTTTTGCAGAGCCGCAGTGCTACAGCCTCGCGCCAATACAGAAGCGCAAATACAGAAGTGCGTCTGCGACTTTTCTTCAACATTTCAAGGGGCCGCGGTGGTGTAGTGGTTATACTACACGCCTCCCACCTAGGCGAGCCGGGTTCAATTCCCGGCGGGGTCGCCCCCAGATTTTCGCATGTTTAGCTAAATTAAAATTGGAAAATTTGCTTCGTAAAAACATTATATGTGCCATATGCTTGTTTCTTAAATAAATATTTTCCATTTCATAAATCTCCGTAGCGATCTGCAATTTTTATAGTCTTAGTATAACACAAAATCAATATGTTATTGGTTTGAATTCTTTTAATTTTTCTTTTTCATTTTTGAATTATATCTCTAATGGTTTTTATTTCAATTTTCTTTCGTTGGTTTAATTTTATTTACAAGTTATTCGGTGAAATAATATTGTTTAGTGTTTCTAGATATTTCTTTTTCAGCTTCCAGGTAGTAATATAAAAATTTATCATATTTTGAAGAAAAATACAACAGACGCAGAAATTAAAACTGTTAATTTTTAAATATTTTTAAAAAAATTTTAGAAAATGAAAAAATTGTAAAAAAAAA
>NQII01006397.1:17786-125844 GCA_002778355.1 Clitarchus hookeri
ATATATATATATATATATATATATATATATATAAACGATAAGGATAACTTGATATATAATTAAAATTATCTAATAATTTTAACAAACCTATTTTAATAAAATAATTGAATTGTAAATAGTAATAAATTAAAATTAATAATTTTACAATTAAAATTAGTTTTTAATTTAATTTTTTTATAAATTTTAAATTTAAGTTGTAAAGATTTGATTTTTTAATTAAGGCAACGCATTTCCTTTAAATTTTTTTTATTCATTATCGAAAATGTGTTTTTATCTATAAATCATTGAATTATAATTATAAAATTTATTTGCTTAATTATTTAATTTAAAATATTTAAAATCAAAATTTTTAAATTATTATTTCCATTATTAATTTTAAGAGTTTAATAATTCAATTAAAATATAACATTATAATTTTAGTAATTAAATTTATAATTCAATGTTTTTTTGTTTGGATTATTAGAAAATCAGTTTAATTATATGTAAAGTGGTTCTCACTCCCCCTTTTATGCACCACTAGTTTGTCATAGCTATTAAACAATTTAACCAAATTCNATTATTAGAAAATCAGTTTAATTATATGTAAAGTGGTTCTCACTCCCCCTTTTATGCACCACTAGTTTGTCATAGCTATTAAACAATTTAACCAAATTCATCCAAACTTTGTATGCTGACAGTGTCTATTAGAAGCATCGTATACTGAACCTTAAATTTTTAAGCAATTCTTCACGATAGCGCAAAAGAAGAAAATAGAATTTTTATGCCATATCTGGGGAACCAATCACCCAATTTCTACCAATTTCTTTACACAAGTAGCGCTACGGTAGGCCATGGAACTTGCGTGTTTTAGTGGATCTATCACTCATTTTTAATATGACTGCGCTGTAAATATTTCAAGTTAGTAAACACTATCATAAAAAACATTAGACTGATTACATCCGAAGTTGATGAACCGAATCCTACCTCCGTAATGCATTTGGTTGCATGCTAGTTTATGATACGAGGTTTTCTGGGTTCGAGTCCCAGGTAAGGCACGTGTGTATATGTAATTGTCTCATTTATTTTTATGTCGTCAATGCGACTTTAAGGCCTACTTACCATCTAAGCTTTTAAGAACTTCATTAAAATTTATTTGCACCCGTGTAAATGAGAGTAGACTCAATAGATATATCACTAATTTCTTGTACATATTTCACTAGCGACCCGGCCCGGCTTCGCTTGGGTGCAATTTAGTTTTTACAGCGATATACTAATAAATAAATTGGGAAATGACAATTACAATATTTTATGATAGTAAATCAGTAAACTACTGTAATATATAATATACATACATACACGTCACGCCTGTCTCCCAGAGAGGTAGTCGGAGATTATGGACCTCCATTTACCACGATCCTGACATACCTACCTCCTTCGCTTTATTCACATTCATACAACTCTAATATAACAATATTATATGATAGTGGTTTAGACTATTTCTTTGCATACAACATTAATCGTTTTGCCTCCGACCGCCAGCACAAAAAGATTTCTATTTGACGTGGCACGCAAAAAGGCTACGTATAGTTGTCCGTGTGAAAAACATGCTCCACTCAAATCCACCCCAGTCACATTAAGTGTTTGACCCTGTGCCTTATTGATGGCCATACCAAAACAAACTCTTATTGGAAATTGGACTCTCTTAAAATTAAAAGGAAAATCCGAGGGAATCATTGGTATTCTAGGTATTAAAACAGTTTCTCCAGTAACGCAGCCAGTTAGAACAATACCTTCAATGAGACAACTTTTTAATCTTTTTATTTGTAATAGAGTCCCGTTGCATAATTTCGATGGATTTATATTTTGCAATAAAATTATGGGAGCTTCAACTTTTAAAATCAGTTTGTGTGGTGGCATGCCAGAAGAATTAAATTTATTTATTTATTTTGATAAAGATTAAGTTATTTATGGTTAGAAAAGACAGTGAATTTTACGTTTGTTTTACTGCGTAATTTAAATTGTAAATACGCTTATTACTACTTCTATTAAAAAAATATATATGTTCCGCTGACTTTTTTTTGTAGAAAATTTAATTTTACACAATTCTTTTATACATGATTTTGTTGTATCTCTAAAGGATTTGGCAACGTTTTCCGTGAGAGCGCGCTGGCAGCAAACTTTTTTCCCGACTCGATTCACTAATACCGTTAATGCTCACCTCCTATAAGTGCTAGGGAAAGTTTAATAAACACAAACCTTCCTCGATAGATGCAGATCATAACAGTAAAAACCGCAGCCTAATCCGTTCAGTGGTTCTTGAGATTAGCGCAGTCAGACAGACAGACAGACGCGCGCCAGGGATTTCCTTTTATAATATGTAGTGATGACAGATTTGGGAAACATCTTTTATATTTGTACAAAATGTTTAACTTGGAGACATTACTTTTTCGCATTAAAAAAATTTGGATGGCATATTTTACACAAAATGGCCTGTCAAAATCGCAATTTTAGTGTTTTTTCGGACATACAAATAAAAAACCAACTCCTTTAGTAAAATGAGGTAGTTCACATTGAAATCTATACCAAGATTTACTTCAAGGAATCTTTAAAATCACACTATGAAGTTATGCTTAAAATAAAGACTTTTTGATTTGTAGCAGCATATGTATAATTTTTTTTTAAATAAGTTTTACTAAGCATACCTTAAAATGAATTAAGACATGAACTTTAATTTTCATTTTCTGTAAATGGTTTCGTTAATTTCATTTGTACTACCCAAAAACACTTAAATCATGATTTTGACATGCCGTGATGCGAAAACTATGTGATCTAAAATTATTTTATGCAAGGAAAGAGTACAGTAATGTCTACAAATTTAACCGAGTTTCGTAGAAGTATAAAATGATGACTAATTTTATGTAGAAAACTGAATAAATCGTTTCAATTGCCTCTAATAAAAACATCAAATATTAGGTAAGTCATTAGTACAAAGAACTAATTTTTTTATGATTCGTTGCCAACAATAATTTTATACCTTGTTATG
This sequence comes from Clitarchus hookeri, assembly GCA_002778355.1. Taxonomy (NCBI): domain Eukaryota; kingdom Metazoa; phylum Arthropoda; class Insecta; order Phasmatodea; family Phasmatidae; genus Clitarchus; species Clitarchus hookeri. Next base: position 20,809 of record NQII01006397.1, read on the forward strand.
GACAAGGAATTTTCTTTACATAAGATGAAGAGGAAGTGGTACAATCACGCAACTTCCTTCGCCAGAGTGATGAGCCCCACACTGCTCTGGTTACAATCCAGTGCCAGTCTAATCAAAGGATATATAGTTCCCCCTTTCTAAACTAGTATTTTCACGAATCTGCTAATAAAGATCCTTATCTTCCTCTTTTCACCATTGCATTTTTTATCCATGCATGTGGCTCTGATTGTTTAGCCAAAATTCTTGCTTCCGAGAGGTTATTTTTTACGGTGCCTTTGCTGATATTTCCCTCTCTTCGTAGTAATAATATAACTATAAATAAACTTAGGGAGGCAGTCGTTGCTCCAATCGAATCCATGACTGCCCAATCTCTGATTGCCACAATGTATGTTTATGTGTACCTACATATTATGCAATTCCCTTCCCTGTGGGCATATTGGGTTCAGTCCTGAGACGCAATTAGCTCCCGTCCCCACCTCGGCTCTCCACTATAACACACTAGGTTGAGGTAGGTTGGCGGAATAAATAATTTCATAATTTGATTTCAACGGGGCTAATATTGCCTTCAAACACGTAGCTATACAAACGTTATATGCCATCTTGAACACGCTGTCAATTTTAATTGGAAGTTTAACCTAACAAAATGTATTACCTGTGTTTTAAAAAAATAGCACGAGAACACACGTTAAATAACACACAACACAAGAAGAAAAATCTATAGCAAATAACAAATTAACAACAGTTTGATAAAACAAAGGAAGTTCAAAGAACGGATATTTGCATATGAATAACAAAATAGTCGAAAATAAATTAAAAACTATTATAATACGAACAAAGAAAAAAGTTTTCAACAACTAAAGTATAGAAAAACAGAAGTCATCTGCCATTTCCTGTATATTTTTACTGTGTATTTCGTTTGACTTCCGGCGGTTGGGTGACTTAATCCCGTGTATTTATTATTTTATTAAATCTCTCCGTAAACAGAGAGTATTTTAATAACGTATTCCGTTTAAGCAGTAAAATACTGCTTTCGTGGGTTTTTATCATTGCTATTTTTTCTTCTTGTGGTTGTTTTACTGTTATTCTGGAGTCAGCAGGAAACTGAGAAGGTCAGTGTATATTACAAATGCAGTTCGGAGATAACAACACTATAAAAAAAAGCACAGGTTTGTAGTCCCGGATTAAAGCTTGCAGAAAATATAAAGGCGAGCGCTGCGCTGCAGGCGACCCACAAGGACGTGGCTCAACTGGCGGACTCGCAATGTTTAGCAAAGCGAGGTTGGTAACTCGCCGAGCGACAGGCGTCACCGTACACTGGCGCACTCGGCGCGCTCTCCGGAGAAAAACACTAGCTCGTAACTGATATGTTGTTTCTATAGGGAGAAACACACTTCCGCTCGCAGAATCGGGTACTAAATACCAGTCTACCGACAACACCGCCAGCCTCATTCACAACGGCGCGGCGGCTCTGGCGGAGCCGCGCAAAGATTAAATTCCGAGTTTTAGGAGCCGCAGTGGTGTAGTGGTTAGACTACTCGCCTCCCTGGGTGAACCAAGTTCGATTCCCGGGGATCTTCGCATGTGGGAATCGTGCCGGATGATTTCGCTGGTCGGCGGGTTTTCTCGGGGATATCCCGTTTACCNGTACTAAATACCAGTCTACCGACAACACCGCCAGCCTCATTCACAACGGCGCGGCGGCTTTGGCAGAGCCACGCAAAGATTAAATTCCGAGTTTTAGGAGCCGCAGTGGTGTAGTGGTTAGACTACTCGCCTCCCTGGGTGAACCATGTTCGATTCCGGGGGATCTTCGCATGTGGGAATCGTGCCGGATGATTTCGCTGGTCGGCGGGTTTTCTCGGGGATATCCCGTTTTCCNGGGGATCTTCGCATGTGGGAATCGTGCCGGATGATTTCGCTGGTCGGCGGGTTTTCTCGGGGATATCCCGTTTTCCTGCCCTTGCATTCCGGTGCTGCTCCATACTCACCTAACTTCACTTTCATCGGCTCTCAAGACCTCGATGCTAAGAACCGCTCGAATTTCTCCACTCTCCACTGAGAGATCTACATTGCACGGGTTTATGTTTATTTTGTATGCTATCTATACTGCGTTCAATGCCTTAAGTTCATAATCATCATCAATTTGTGGGGAAGCTCTCCCGACCTCGGGGTGGGTACTTTCTGGCTTAGGCATCCAACTGCATGGGATGGGTGAAGACGGGAGGACTGACTGCCGAGCAAGGGAGAATATTGGGTCGTGGGAGGGTGCTTGCGGCTGGGATCTCCGGCACGCTACTTTTGGTATTTTATTTTATTTCAATTATTTTGGTAATTTAGGTTTGCTCACTACTGCATTATTGTGGCTATGGTAGGTTATGATGAGGGCATGGAGATGCTACTCAGTTGGTTGCGCACAGTAAACACGNCTGCATTATTGTGGCTATGGTAGGTTATGATGAGGGCATGGAGATGCTACTCAGTTGGTTGCGCACAGTAAACACGCTGTTTTTCCAAACAACACCGACTAACACTGACTGGTTATTCCTTACGAAAATATAAGACTAAAACGTATGTACCACTTTTCCCTTGAGTGAATATTAAGGGAGCTATACGCCCCCAAAAATCGAGTTTTGAAATAGTTTTAGTAGGAAATATCAGAAAAGTACTTNAAAAATCGAGTTTTGAAATAGTTTTAGTAGGAAATATCAGAAAAGTACTTCCGATGAAGAAACGAATGTGCGAAAAATGATTCCTGTAACGGAGATTCAACACCTCTGAAGTTGGTAAAATCATCCCTCCCTTCATTAGGTAAAAGGAGTTGTCGCCCTATGTTTGCACAAAACTTTGCAATACTGAGCTGTAAACGACTTTTGAAGACAAATTGTGTACGAGCACATCTAAATTAACAGAAAAAGTCATCTTGTCGGAACACTCTCAGGAAGACTACACAAAACTTGGTTATCTCACACTTCGAAGTCCGAAGTCTTCATTTGTTTAGACAGACAGTTGTTTCTTATCGCACACGCACACACACACACATCTCAAGTCGGTTACGCTTCTTGCAGTTAACATCAGTGGCAATGCTATAGTATGTTATGCCTTAGCACTTGAATATGAAATTGAGAGTAAAAGTTTAGCAAAGTTGGAAAAACACANCTGCATTATTGTGGCTATGGTAGGTTATGATGAGGGCATGGAGATGCTACTCAGTTGGTTGCGCACAGTAAACACACTGTGTTTCCAAACAACACCGACTAACACTCACTGGTTATTCCATACGAAAATATAAGACTAAAACGTATGTACCACTTTTCCCTTGAGTGAATATTAAGGGAGCTATACGCCCCCGAAAATCGAGTTTTGAAATAGTTTTAGTAGGAAATATCAGAANAATCGAGTTTTGAAATAGTTTTAGTAGGAAATATCAGAAAAGTACTTGCGATGAAGAAACGAATGTGCGAAAAATTATTCCTGTAACGGAGATTCAACACCTCTGAAGTTGGTAAAATCATCCCTCCCTTCATTAAATAAAAGGAGTTGTCGCCCTATGTTTGCACGAAACTTTGCAATACTGAGCTGTAAACGACTTTTGAAGACAAATTGTGTACGAGCACATCTAAATTAACAGAAAAAGTCATCTTGTCGGAACACTCTCAGGAAGACTACACAAAACTTGGTTATCTCAAACTTCGAAGTCCGAAGTCTTCATTTGTTTAGACAGACAGTTGTTTCTTATCGCACACGCACACACACACACATCTCAAGTCGGTTACGCTTCTTGCAGTTAACATCAGTGGTAATGCTATAGTATGTTATGCCTTAGCACTTGAATATGAAATTGAGAGTAAAAGTTTAGCAAAGTTGGAAAAACACANAATGCTATAGTATGTTATGCCTTAGCACTTGAATATGAAATTGAGAGTAAAAGTTTAGCAAAGTTGGAAAAACACAGCTTTAAGGTAAAATTATTAATATTACAGGCATTTTTGAATGTCTTCGAGCTTAGGACAGAATTTTTCGCTGGTAATCATGTTGCAATCTGCAAAAAAATATAGTAAAGTTCGCTTGTCAGTCACAAAAAGAGCTCCAAGCCGGTGATATTTCCACATTCCACGTGCACACCTATNATCATGTTGCAATCTGCAAAAAAATATAGTAAAGTTCGCTTGTCAGTCACAAAAAGAGCTCCAAGCCGGTGATATTTCCACATTCCACGTGCACACCTATCGCTTCCCTGTGGATTTTGGCCGCATGACTGTGTGAGAAGACATTCCGGTACTTCACTGAACCAATCACAATTACGTTACTCTGGTACTTTGCACGTGTGAATCGTGGGCAGGTACCAAAGACGCGCGAGTGTTCGCAATAGTTACGATAATTCAATTACGGAAGTGGGTCTATGCTAAAGCGTTTTTTAATACATCCATACAAGAATTTATTCTCTTCGCAAAAACATGGCGTTCCTGACATTTATATTTACACCATCAATAGTAATATCTTGGGACAGGAAAATGTTGTGTGTTCAATGACCTGTAGGCTATAATCCATAGTTCTATGCATCCTCAGACGGCAGGTATTTCCTCATTGGCTGTTGCCCAAGTGAGTGGTTGATCATAGACCAGAGAAAGTATCACGGGATTCCGTCTTCTTTTTCCTTTGCAGGTTTGTTATCAAATTCAATATTTTGAGGGCAGGCCCTTTAAACTGTGATCTAATAGCAGATGTAACTTAAATGTACACGTTTTTAAATGTGGCTTGTCCTAAAATGTATTCCCAAAATTTTCGGGTCCCGAGTAATACCTACCTGTTATATTGTCGACGGGGGCTTCCTTACAAGCAAAACATTTCCTGAAGCTGATTCACCAAGAACTGGGCAGAACGTGATTTATTTGCCACCATTTATTTGCCATGGTGTTTAAGCAATATATACTGGTGGGAAATACATTCAAAAAATTTCATTTGAAAGTTTGAGGATATTGTAGACGTTGGTAGTCGTCTTTGTTCTGCCAGTTCTTGGTCCGGAGTATTATAAAGAAAGAAATGATTGGTCACGTAACTTACACTTCTTTTGGGTTCTGCTACGTGACTTGTATGAATATTTTACGGACTACAGACAGAAATAATCAGAAAGGACGTTATTTGCGCACACATCACCACGACTTCACTTTTGTCGTCTGACTCCGTCCAAACCTCCGTACTTCAACAAGAAACGTCTTTTTTTTTTTCACTTGCAAATACTACCCTATGACAGAATTCTGATATTTTATTTGTAGCAACTTTATAGCGAAATTCACATGAGTGTATAGACAAAACAGTCCGAATAACGGATAAACGGGTCCTGGAAGTTGTTACATTAAAACGAAATGATGTAGATCAAGTCAGTTTGTTTATTTCGCTGTTAAAGGTTGTTGTTTAACCTTAATACGCTATTTTTAAAATAATATATACAGTTACCGTTTTAAATATTAATTTTCTGTGGTTAGTTTGGTTTTTTTAAACATATAAGAATACTTGAAATATATTTTGTCTAGCAATTTCTACGGATCTATTATTATTATGATTTCTAAAGTGCAATTGTTTGAATATTCCATAATACTACTGTTAATAAAAAATACTAAATATTTCATAATTGCTAACCCCCCCACCCCTCACACATTAACATATGTTTTAATGAGCTACCCATGCATACTGGAAGGATCTTGCGATTCTATTATGAATAATTATTTTTCTTTCCCTAATACATTTCAGCACAACTTTAAAATCGAATCGGGTAGACCGTTAAGGAAATCCATGTTTAATGTGGAATGAATTCAAAAAGTACAGCAAGTTGGGAAGATTTTGTACATATAAATTACAATACATATGGAAATGGGATTAACTTCAACAAATCAGGACGAAAAGGTACCTTGACATAGAAGAGAGCCTAATTGAATATCAAAAATCGGAAGACAAGCAACGTAATTTTTAATTGACTGGGTTCATTTTATTTGAACCTAACATTTATTAGTTCCATCACTCTAACACTAACTTCTTAAGGTATACTCTGACATACTTAANATTTTATTTGAACCTAACATTTATTAGTTCCATCACTCTAACACTAACTTCTTAAGGTATACTCTGACATACTTAATTTTTTTTTATATTATATGCTAATAATATTTTACCAAGTAACTTGTGTTGCTAAGACTCATAAAATGAAAGTAATTTTAAAATATATATTTTAAAAAATGTTTCAAGTGCACAAAGTGTTACGGGTGTGACTCGTCAATGCAAATTTTTGTTCTCTAAATTGCTGACAGAGCCATGCCATTAAATAATACATTTAATCTTCTATATTGTTCAATATATTGCGGGCATTCGATTTGAATGTCTACTTCCGAAACATCCATATGTGGCATGAATTAATATCACCACCTCTCATAATGAACTAGATATAAAAGAGCAAGCGCTAAACCTCGNCATCCATATGTGGCATGAATTAATATCACCACCTCTCATAATGAACTAGATATAAAAGAGCAAGCGCTAAACCTCGCCATCTCCAGCGATTTTTATACTTGTTGTTTCTACACTCAGACGGCTTTGAATTATACTGCCCTTGCCCTATGTATCCGTAAATCTTCTAAGGAAACACACACGATCTAAGAACCTTTACGCCGAACAAACAGTTATCTTGGCAGACTACTGCCCCTATNCATCCATATGTGGCATGAATTAATATCACCACCTCTCATAATGAACTAGATATAAAAGAGCAAGCGCTAAACCTCACCATCTCCAGCGATTTTTATACTTGTTGTTTCTACACTCAGACGGCTTTGAATTATACTGCCCTTGCCCTATGTATCCGTAAGTCTTCTAAGGAAACACACACGATCTAAGAACCTTTACGCCGAACAAACAGTTATCTTGGCAGACTACTGCCCCTATNTCTTCTAAGGAAACACACACGATCTAAGAACCTTTACGCCGAACAAACAGTTATCTTGGCAGACTACTGCCCCTATACTGGATGTAACGCATCCTGACCGTGTACGGGGTCCTGCTAGATTCAAATTTTATGCAAGAAATACCTTCTGATGTTAATAAATCTAGGCTGAATTTAGTTTATAATCACTCCTCTTTCCCCATTCAGCGGGCCAACTAATAGCGGGCCATCAAAGAACCACAGTGAGTATGGATATGCATATACGTATGAATGCGGATATACATACTTATATGTATGAATTTATGCTTGCGCATATGGTATATGCATATTTGCATGTACAGTATATGAATGCTTGCATATGCCATGAATACATGCATGTTCATATGAATGCATATATGTATAATTATATATCAACATATGCATGTATATGCGAATGACTTCTGTTATGAATGTATATATGAATGCATGTATGTATATAAGGGAAGTTGAAATAATCGTTATGAGAAGGGAAGGTAGGTTCAACACGTGTATTTCATGACAATGCCTAGCAATTTGTTGAACGTGTTAAATGGAATATTCTTGAAATGACTTTTATAATATAATGAAACTATTATATAAATAATCTAAGAGGACAATACGTTTGTTTAAACACCAAAAGATGCTTGATAAGAAGTAGTCAAATTTTCCATCTCTGAAACTGGCATCGCCTTATCACGAGAACTGTTGTAACGAATGTTTAGAGAAATTCATTTTAGATAATTATAAATGTGACACTGCTGTTGAGCAGCTTAGTATAAGAAATCATGGAATAGTCCATTTGCGGTTTCTTCACACTTTTTGAATCTAACTTTTGAAAAATCACATGATGTATAGCGTGCTTGGTTGTCTCCTACATATGTCCTGTATCACCAACGTTTTATACTTCTGTTAACATAAAAATACTTTATTTTTGGTTAAATTGAAATTTTACTTATATGTTATCTAAAAATTATAATAGTTCATTCATAATTAATATTAATAAAAAACGGGGACAAAACAGACGTGTTGATAATGCCTAGTAAGAAATAGATATTGTGCAAAATATTACACTGAGTGCACACGAATGTGGTGCCTTGACCATTTGGTGTAAATTTCTAGACTCGGTTAAGCTTTGTTTGCATGAGATGGAGGGATATGCTGAAAGAAGAACTTAACCAGGAATTCAGCTATGTTGGAATTAACCGTGAATTGACTATACTAGAATAACGGGAAGAGAGAGAGCCTGCTTACTATTGAATCAAGTCATAGTAGCGGCATAAAGAAAAACCGTCAAAATAATTGCCGGTTTGTTCAATTTAGATTGCGAAATCCAAATAACTATTAATATGTGCTTGCAAGAGCTAGACTATATTAATGTTAGTGTTGAGCACTCCACGTTCGTGCAAAGGGGCTGAAAATGTTCGTTATTGCTGTCACGCGAAATATGCCAACCCAAGGTTAGAATGACCACATACATACTAGTTTATTTTAATGTTAAAAATAGTAGTAAACAGAGGCCCGTATAAACTAAGAAAAGAGAAGCCACAAGTCTTAATTTTAAGTGATTTTTATTTTGATATGAAGAAGACTCTTTGCAGGCCTAGTTACTGAAAACTNAGCCACAAGTCTTAATTTTAAGTGATTTTTATTTTGATATGAAGAAGACTCTTTGCAGGCCTAGTTACTGAAAACGCGTCGTGTTTAAAGCTTACGCGTCGTGTTTACGACCAACCTGCTGACGACTCAGCGACATAAACTTTCATAATTCCTTAGGCCATGAAGACAGAACACACTCATAAATCGCCACAAATATGGTAATCTTCAATAAACAACGTGGCTGTATTAGCATTAATGTATTGTTACAAGTTCCCGGCGGTAGCCAGCTTTACAAAGATATTTACGTCTCCGGGCTAATTAAATAAAAGAACCAAATCTAATTTCTGCATTACTACAGAAAATGTATACAGCTATGTGATTTCACGTTGTGCGATCACTAACAATTTTGAAGTCCTCGGTGTAAAGAATAAATAAACCGCTATTCAATGGCATGTTAGTCCTATTAACATTAAAATTATATTCCAATACTCTAGATTAATCGTAACGCGTAAATAATTTCAGCCTCTCGTGAACTACTCCCACTTCCACCTAGTCGCCTAGGTGTATCACAGACGCCACAGAACTCAGACGGGAGCACCCCCTATCACCCCCATCAGTCGCTCCGGGCACACAGGTCGCTGTCTCCGCAACGCTAATAACCTCCGTAGCTCGCCGGACTACCAAGATTTCTTGCCACATACTCAGAAGTGGTCTTCGCTGTGTTAAAGGGCGGTTTTAGACTATTTATCTTGAAAAGATAGGGTTATGGAATCGTTAGAATGTCTGTCTCGCAGTAGACGTAGAAGAAAAACCATTTTAATCAGTGTGTGAAATTATTAGCAACATGGGATTGATCCCTGACGTTCAGTTTGCCGTAATGAAAATCGTCAGAGATGAATGCGATATTTTTATAATTAATTTGAAATAAAGTTAACCTACATAATTTTGCACAGAATTCTGATACATATAGGCCTTATTTTTTACTGCTTTCAATGCGAGTACAAAATTTGTTCTTAANAATTTTGCACAGAATTCTGATACATATAGGCCTTATTTTTTACTGCTTTCAATGCGAGTACAAAATTTGTTCTTAAAAGAAACGCGATATCCCAGAGCTGAATGTAACAGGTATTTGAAGTAATAACCATAGAGAAATAGTTAAATGTAATAAAACAGTCTAGTTTAATTTGCAAGTAGAGCTTACGTTACGTTCAACATCCTGGATCGGCGACTATCTTCAAAGTGACCAAGACAGTTGGTTTAACACACCTGGGGAATTGGTAGTGGTGTATGTAGAGGGGGGGAAAAAGNTCTTCAAAGTGACCAAGACAGTTGGTTTAACACACCTGGGGAATTGGTAGTGGTGTATGTAGAGGGGGGGAAAAAAGGGTAGTGAAGAGGGGCAACAACAAGAACACGTTTATAACTGATCGCGAAAGCATTTCTCTGTCTAGCTACNAGCCACAAGTCTTAATTTTAAGTGATTTTTATTTTGATATGAAGAAGACTCTTTGCAGGCCTAGTTACTGAAAACTCGTCGTGTTTAAAGCTTACGCGTCGTGTTTACGACCAACCTGCTAACGACTCAGTGACATAAACTTTCATAATTCCTTAGGCCATGAAGACAGAACACACTCATAAATCGCCACAAATATGGTAATCTTCAATAAACAACGTGGCTGTATTAGCATTAATGTATTGTTACAAGTTCCCGGCGGTAGCCAGCTTTACAAAGATATTTACGTCTCCGGGCTAATTAAATAAAAGAACCAAATCTAATTTCTGCATTACTACAGAAAATGTATACAGCTATGTGATTTCACGTTGTGCGATCACTAACAATTTTGAAGTACTCGGTGTAAAGAATAAATAAACCGCTATTCAATGGCATGTTAGTCCTATTAACATTAAAATTATATTCCAATACTCTAGATTAATCGTAACGCGTAAATAATTTCAGCCTCTCGTGAACTACTCCCACTTCCACCTAGTCGCCTAGGTGTATCACAGACGCCACAGAACTCAGTCGGGAGCACCCCTATCACCTCCAACAGTCGCTCCGGGCACACAGGTCGCTGTCTCCGCAACGCTAATAACCTCCGTAGCTCGCCGGACTACCAAGATTTCTTGCCACATACTCAGAAGTGGTCTTCGCTGTGTTAAAGGGCGGTTTTAGACTATTTCTCTTGGAAATATAGGGTTATGGAATCGTTAGAATGTCTGTCTCGCAGTAGACGTAGAAGAAAAACCATTTTAATCAGTGTGTGAAATTATTAGCATACGTTTTCTTCACAGAAATTAAGACAACTCAACATGGGATTAATCCCTGACGTTCAGTTTGCCGAAATGAAAATCGTCAGATGAATGCGATATTTTTATAATTAATTTGAAATAAAGTTAACCTACACAATTTTGCACAGAATTCTGATACATATAGGCCTTATTTTTTACTGCTTTCAATGCGAGTACAAAATTTGTTCTTAAAAGAAACGCGATATCCCAGAGCTGAATGTAACAGGTATTTGAAGTAATAACCATAGAGAAATAGTTAAATGTAATAAAACAGTCTAATTTAATTTGCAAGTAGAGCTTACGTTACGTTCAACATCCTGGATCGGCGACTATCTTCAAAGTGACCAAGACAGTTGGTTTAACACACCTGGGGAATTGGTAGTGGTGTATGTAGAGGGGGGGAAAAAGGGTAGTGAAGAGGGGCAACAACAAGAACACGTTTATAACTGATCGCGAAAGCATTTCTCTGTCTAGCTACTTTCAACAAACGTCTGTATGTACCTATTGCATGTTTTCAGAATTTTCTGAATAATACTTTTACGTACTGTACACACCACTTCGCATTTGCCACGTGAATCACCGTTTTCAAGCCGCCAACCTCTGCAGTTACGTCTTAGTTCTTTCACGTTCAAGTGAGAATTTTTGTAAGCTCTATTAAGTTTTCTACTATGTAACAATTGTGTATTCTTTCACCACATGCACACATCAAAACTGCCACAAGACATTACTAGAATTCATGTGTCGATCGAAGTGGCGTGGTGATATTGTTCGAAAAACAAATAACGCTATTACTTCAGCAGTTCTAACAATGATGCATCAAAGCAAACTTATATGAGTGACTACCGAGCTAAGCATCCCACTTTTGAAATATACGCTAAATCTTAAAAACCATTTCTGCTAAGCCAGTGCCAACGTTACTGTTAAATATTCCACTCGGATTTAATAAAAACATTTGCAGCTATGGACAGGGGTTTATGAATGTGTATTTCAGAACTGCTGGCGCCGAGAGGATGTAGTGGTCAAACTACTCGCCTCCCACCTAGGCGAACCGGGTTCGATTCTCGGTGAGGTCTCTCCCAGATTTTTACATGTGGGTATCGTGCCCCGGACGATGCCACTGGTCAACCGGTTTTCTCTGGGATCTCCCATTTCCACAGCTCTTACATTCCGGCGTTGCTCCATACTCACCTCGCTTCAACCTCATCGGCTCTCCAAGACCTCGATATTTTGAGCAACCCAAATCTCTCTACATTCAGAATTGCTCAATTTATCGAGAAGCAGCTATAGAGCCAATGACCTCCCCTCCCCCTCCTCAATATAGTATATCGGACACGAAGTCTTTCTGCGACGAAATGCGCATTGCTGCTGTGGAAATGAGTTGAGAGGTGTTGATCGGCTCGTAACAGCGAGTTCTTGAGCTCGTGAGGTGAAGGATCAACCTCGAAATTCAAGAGTGGGAGAAGCAGGAATGCCCCGAAAGGGCCCGCTGGCCAACGACAGCGTCCGTCATGTTACCCACAAGCGAAAATCCAGGAATCTAGCCCGGTTTGCCTTGGTGGAACGCAGGTAGTATGGTAATACAAAATACGTTAGAGACCAATACCGGACAGCTTGGAGATATCTGCGAGAAAATGTGGCGGTGTTGTCACCTCATGCAGCAAATAGCAACACCTCTGTTTAATGATATGCACATTCCAGTGGTATTGCCGATACAATACAAACATGGTGGATATTAAAATCAAAAATTAATTCCTAATACGTCAAAGTTTTAAAAGTAGAAAAAATTACTAACAAATTGTAGCCGTTATAAATATAGAAATATATCTTAAAATACTATCAAATGGTAACCCCTCTGGCCATTAGGTTTTTTTGCACGCTCGCTTATACTATTTACAGTATATGGAGCAGTCCAGCGTCTCTAGTGTATTTACTACTACGCCACCGCGGGCCCGGTGTGTTGGGAGACAGTCGATAAAAATGGCAGCGAACAGAGTAACATAGATACATGCATGCATGCTCGTGTTCTGTTGATCTCCATTCAGTGGTATAGAACATGTTAAATGTATAGTACATATAATACAAGGCAAGACACCACATATCAACACAATAAATTATACACGAAAATGTGAGCATATATTAAAGTACTAAAATAATAAAATAAATATCAACGTAAGANGCCCGGTGTGTTGGGAGACAGTCGATAAAAATGGCAGCGAACAGAGTAACATAGATACATGCATGCATGCTCGTGGTCTGTTGATCTCCATTCAGTGGTATAGAACATGTTAAATGTATAGTACATATAATACAAGGCAAGACACCACATAACAACACAATAAATTATACACGAAAATGTGAGCATATATTAAAGTACTAAAATAATAAAATAAATATCAACGTAAGATACATTATAAATAAGTATAATTCATATATGTTGTATCAACTTGCTTGTTTGAACAAATTCAGCCACATTATAATAGCAGTGATCAAGTAAGAAGTTGAATAAATTTTTACGGAACATTGAAAATGCGCGTATTCTTTTTAGTTTAAGGAGCAAATCAGTATAAAGTCTTTTACCATGGTTTTGAACCATTTTATAGTGCTACTTTCATTAACATAGTTCAAATAGTTATTATCTTCTGTTCTTGTAATAGTGACAGTAATAATAGTTTTCGCCCCTTGTGTGCACAGATATGTATACCACGGGCGGGTAATAAGGAACACTTGGCATTAAATTCCGCACCGGTATTGGCGTGGGATGGAAATGGAAAACAAGTTTGAATCTCACCCACGACCAAACATCAAGCACGCTCGGTTAGGACCGTCGCACGCGAGCCGATAAAATCGGATCCGTTTCTGGCATCGGTATCGAACAGCAGAGCAATCAGTGTAGTCCAAATGTACACGGCGCACGTGCCTTTCGATCACAGACATTTCTGCTACTATATAGGGTACGGTAAAAATGCAGTCCGTTCATTCTATGAAACCGGGAAGAGATTTTATCGGTCCGTATGACGGGGATAATGTTCGATTATGAGAAGAGCCGACGTTCCGGTAGTCGGCATCCGTTTTACGGACAGGGAAGGCGGCTGTGTTGTCATTCAGTTTGAACCCAACCATGACTTGGTACACATCGAAAAATTGCGTCTGGAAAGTGGTATCCATCCACTGTTTGGTCCCAGTTACCCTCTCTAGAATGAAATCATAGGTGGTTGTGCTCATTTTAAAGTAGTTGAAATTGTTTGGATGTACACGTAATTATTACCTCCACATAACGTGTTTGCAGCATCAGGTGAACCCAGTACATCCTTTCGCGCTTTTTTAAATAGAATTTCTGATGCAGGTGTAGTAGCCATGAAATACGTACACTGTCCCCTGTTGAATGCTGAACACATATTTCACATCCAAATCTACAGTAAAAACTGATCACTGCGTAGGACGGACGGTTAAATAAGGCAGCGTAGCAAACTCCCACCTCCGGTGAAATCGACGTGTTTGCGGCACAATCTGACTCGACACGACAAAGCTATCGTATCGGACGGTAATGAAACCTGCCCGTGCGCTTTGCCGGTCCAATTCTGGTCAGATCGGTTACGGCAATTATCGGCCTTACGGTCGAGTATATTCGATTTAGTGAAGGCTTCTAATATTGATTTGACGTTTCAAAGAGATAAACACCTTAAAAAAATGTGTAATTTAACACTAAATGTATGTGGCAGCAGTGTCTCCACTGATATCAGTGTAATTTTACACCTACTTATGTCAATGTGTTTTTACTCGACGTCCAAGTAAATTTATCGTGCAAATTAGTAAAACAACATATCTGGGTAGAACTAAATTTAAGTAGGAAGGATGTGAAATTACTATTACTAAGTAGCAGAAAATAAACTACAACATTTGTGTATTTTCTCTCCACGGCAAGTAAATTTACATCTACGTCGCAATTGTAATTTCACAACTGTCTATGTATATTTTCTCACTAACAAAAAAGTAAAATCGCAGATTCTCTGTATTTGTAATTACACAGTTTCCGTACAATTTTCACTGTTTAACTAAGCAATTTTACCGTCAGAATGTGTTATTTTACAAATGCGTCATGTAAATTCACATACTTTGTATGTATATTTTTATAATTTTCGTGTTACTCTACTCCGTTTTGTATCTTATGTGTAAATTCACTCTTCATTTGTAGAGTGTATTCACCTGTAGTGAGACAAGCGTGTTATTTATTTAGGCTGTATGTTGCGTAGTATATTCAGACATTTAAGGCNCAGTGATCAAGTAAGAAGTTGAATAAATTTTTACGGAACATTGAAAATGCGCGTATTCTTTTTAGTTTAAGGAGCAAATCAGTATAAAGTCTTTTACCATGGTTTTGAACCATTTTATAGTGCTACTTTCATTAACATAGTTCAAATAGTTATTATCTTCTGTTCTTGTAGTAGTGACAGTAATAATAGTTTTCGCCCCTTGTGTGCACAGATATGTATACCACGGGCGGGTAATAAGGAACACTTGGCATTAAATTCCGCACCGGTATTGGCGTGGGACGGAAATGGAAAACAAGTTTGAATCTCACCCACGACCAAACATCAAACACGCTCGGTTAGGACCGTCGCACGCGAGCCGATAAAATCGGATCCGTTTCTGGCATCGGTATCGAACAGCAGAGCAATCAGTGTAGTCCAAATGTACACGGCGCACGTGCCTTTCGATCACAGACATTTCTGCTACTATATAGGGTACGGTAAAAATGCAGTCCGTTCATTCTATGAAACNACGTGCCTTTCGATCACAGACATTTCTGCTACTATATAGGGTACGGTAAAAATGCAGTCCGTTCATTCTATGAAACCGGGAAGAGATTTTATCGGTCCGTATGACGGGGATAATGTTCGATTATGAGAAGAGTCGACGTTCCGGTAGTCGGCATCCGTTTTACGGACAGGGAAGGCGGCTGTGTTGTCATTCAGTTTGAACCCAACCATGACTTAGTACACATCGAAAAATTGCGTCTGGAAAGTGGTATCCATCCACTGTTTGGTCCCAGTTACCCTCTCTAGAATGAAATCATAGGTGGTTGTGCTCATTTTAAAGTAGTTGAAATTGTTTGGATGTACACGTAATTATTACCTCCACATAACGTGTTTGCAGCATCAGGTGAACCCAGTACATCCTTTCGCGCTTTTTTAAATAGAATTTCTGATGCAGGTGTAGTAGCCATGAAATACGTACACTGTCCCCTGTTGAATGCTGAACACATATTTCACATCCAAATCTACAGTAAAAACTGATCACTGCGTAGGACGGACGGTTAAATAAGGCAGCGTAGCAAACTCCCACCTCCGGTGAAATCGACGTGTTTGCGGCACAATCTGACTCGACACGACAAAGCTATCGTATCGGACGGTAATGAAACCTGCCCGTGCGCTTTGCCGGTCCAATTCTGGTCAGATCGGTTACGGCAATTATCGGCCTTACGGTCGAGTATATTCGATTTAGTGAAGGCTTCTAATATTGATTTAACGTTTCAAAGAGATAAACACCTTAAAACAATTTGCAATTTAACATTAAATGTATGTGGCAGCAGTATCTCCACTGATATCAGTGTAATTTTACACCTACTTATGTCAATGTGTTTTTACTCGACGTCCAAGTAAATTTATCGTGCAAATTAGTAAAACAACATATCTAGGTAGAACTAAATTTAAGTAGGAAGGATGTAAAATTACTATTACTAAGTAGCAGAAAATAAACTACAACATTCCTGTGTTTTCTCTCCACGGCAAGTAAATTTACATCTACGTCGCAATTGTGATTTCACAACTGTCTATGTATATTTTCTCACTAACAAAAAAGTAAAATCGCAGATTCACTGTATTTGTAATTACACAGTTTCCGTACAATTTTCACTGTTTAACTAAGCAATTTTACCGTCAGAATGTGTTCTTTTACAAATGCGTCATGTAAATTCACATACTTTGTATGTGTATTTTTATAATTTTCGTGTTACTTTACTCCGTTTTGTATCTTATGTGTAAATTCACTCTTCATTTGTAGGATGTATTCACCTGTAGTGAGACAAGCGTGTTATTTATTTAGGCTGTATGTTGCGTAGTATATTCAGACATTTAAGGCNTGTATTCACCTGTAGTGAGACAAGCGTGTTATTTATTTAGGCTGTATGTTGCGTAGTATATTCAGACATTTAAGGCGATGCGTAGTCTGTACGTAAGTGGGAGTATGTCACTTAAACTACTGCCTTTTTGAACAACAGTACACGAACAGCTAAAAATTAAGTCGGTGTGCCGCATAAAAAGTGTCAAAATAGTTCATATATGAGTTCAAGTTTCATTTCAACTAGACTACATACAACTATGCACATGGCTCATAAAACCGGTTGAAGTTTCCTTATTCAAGTCAGTCAAGCATTATTCGATGAAATATCACATGAACTCGATAAGTGTAGACAATTTCCGGCAGCCGGATAACGTTTAATTTTTAAGTATACTGTTCTCATGTGCATTATTTAGCCAACAATTTTTAAATTAAAACAGAAAGCCCTACAATGCAATTTTTTTTTCGTTTATATATACATATATTTCTCCTGTTTAAATTTTTTAAATGCGTTCGTTTTTTTTTTTTTATAAAAAGTAATCCTTTACTTATTGCAGGATTATCCGTTTTATATCCTGAATATATTTTACTAAAATAAGTATACTTATTTGAATATCATGTAAAATAACCTGAAACCTTATGGCAGTTATGAGATTTTTCCTTCACACGAATAGATCCTGAAGTGCTAGGAATAGTCTAATTTTGCAACTTATTTATTCGCAACCATACCTACCGTTCGCGCACAGGAATGAGTTTTTATCGAGGCTGGCCTTCTATTGTCCTGATAAAACTTNTCGCAACCATACCTACCGTTCGCGCACAGGAATGAGTTTTTATCGAGGCTGGCCTTCTATTGTCCTGATAAAACTTTTTCATTGCCAAGTCGTTACGTTATGTTCACTGCCAAAACTCGAGACATTCTCAGTGCGATAGTGAAAATCGCGTTTAAAGACGCGCTTGGATATCACTCCCTATTGCTGGTTGACAACTAACTTCTCACTAACGTATTACTAATTTAAAATTCTTATAACAACTCTTTAAACACTTTTAAAAAATTGGATTCGTTTTTTATAGATTGTTTTACTTCTGAAGCAATTAATCGTCGTATAGGTATACTGGGTTGTCTGAACGTATTTGTATTCAAACACGAGTCAACTACATTAAGGACTTCAGAACACTGAAAATTATGATTTCCCCTAAATTTATTTGACATCACAGCATTAAACGCCAATCCAAGTTCAGCTATGTCAGTCATGTATAAACTGGTTTTTTATTTTAAATGGTGGTAAAAGCCGCACACTATATATAGTGTTCCAGGCTGTTGAATTCCACAAAAGTCGCGTACACTTCCAAACAACAAGCCTGCTATTTACGTAGTGTGCAACTTGGCCTCCGTAGAATTGAGTATTCTCATTATAATTCGGTTCCGGTAAAATACAATATTGTGTGCGAACAGCTGAAATTTCAAGGTCAAATGTTGTTAAGTAGCCAGAGGTGTTTTGTAGTCGGATGGCAATGTTGGCATGTAAACAAACAATAAAAATATCACGCAACGAAGAAGGAAGTTATTGGAGTTTACGTCGCTAGGTTATGCAGATAAATTCGTAGGCACAGAACCGTTTGGACCCACTCGAAGCCAATAAATTGAGTCAAACCAGGTGCTTGTGTGCGACCCGCCTCCTTACCGCATAAACATAATGTCTTAAGTAATACGGACTTTAGCTACATTAACAAGGTTTGATAACCGCCAATGAGTATAACATCGTTTAAGTAAGATACAAACTGGAATCAGTGCTTTCAAAGGGTAAATAAATTAATCACTGTATTTTAGTTATTTTCCAACCAACGGCTTTAAATCGGTTGACTGTTAGCGAATAATACTCGAGCAGTACAAGTGTGTGTATGTATATAAGTGAAAATCACTGGCTATTCTGTGAACTCAAGAGAGGACAATCTTGACATAATTACGGACCTTCGAACAATGTATGGCAATGAGACACCTGGGCTCATGCGTCCTAAATCATACACATGCAGTATTTTCTATAATTATCAATAATTGTTCACGCAAACTCAAACTTAACATTAATACTTTCCTTTATCTTTAATAAAACAAGTAATAAATGTGCATTTTCCAGTAAAAAAATATTAACATTTTAGTTGTGTGCACATCTTATTTATTGATAGCAAGTCACAGAATACATAAATTAGCGGGGTCACTTATGGTTGCTGGGCTCTCACTGTGCAGTAAGGCTGTGCGATATGCCAATATATTGGTAATATTTTCATATCTGCGATAGTTTAGAAAAATGTGCAGCGATACCTGCAATTTAAGCAATATTTGTGACATTGCAATATTCTAAAATTTGCTATGATAGCGAAGTAAATATTTACAGTTTTCGATGTTTTTATTTCTGGAATTAATATTTGCCATTTTGGTGTTATAAACATGTATATTGTTATTAACTAGATTTATGGCATTGATATTTGTAGTATCGTTATACGCAAAGTTTTCGATGTCGATATTTACACTCCAACCACAGCGAAATGGGTACTGTAACCGGCTAAATCACTCCCGATTTTCACATGGGGCTGACTTGGACTTTTCATACTGAATTTTTCATAACCATTTCTTTGAAAATTCCGTAGACTGAGAAACATTTTGGAAGATTATAAAAATATACACTTAAGTATGATCGGTTGAATAAGAGACACCTGCCATGATGGGTAAATAGCGTTGTGGTCGCCCAGTCGAATGGAATAGTGCCCAGCCACGCGTGACTGGGATGTCTTCAGACCTTATAATGACCGTATGGGGGAAAAAACACTACCTCAGCGCATTTAATAGTGTGCAGATCGTTGGGGCATGACGTATGGGGAACTCCTTCTCCGAAGTCGTGCAGACTGGGATATACACGGCACCGTATCAAGAGCATACCGCAAGCTCATGGTGTCGGGTAAAACCACCGCTGACAAGTACAACTGCCATGGTGTATAGCGTATCGATGGCAGGAGTCGCCGTCGGCTAGCTTGGTTGGTAACAGTGGATAGACAGGCCACGGTGAAGCAGATCACTCGCCAATTCAATGCTGGACCGTAAACGACCTGTGAGAAGACGTACCATCCAGAACCATCTCCTCTCTATGGGGTACAGAAGCTGCCGCCCCTCTAGGGTACCTCTGCTTACCGCACGTTGCAAGGCTCAAGAGTTAACGTGAGCGCGGGTATACGGCCATATGACAGAAACGAGTGTGTCGCCAAGCACATGAAGCGATGCAACCCCTGTGTCCGCAGGGTATATTACAGGCCGGTGGTGGTATCCTAATATGGGGACTGTTACATGAGATGAAATGGGTATCTTGGTATACGTGCCAGGGACCGGCTGGCAGATCATGTGCACCCATTTCTGCGCCTACATCACCCTGCAGGAGACCTGTATTATGATTCGTAACTGTCTCATTTTTTATGTCACCTCCTACCTATTTATACAATTGATTATAACAGCATTATCATTACCAGTTGATATGTGCTGTCTTCGCTTCTTCAATAATTGCTACATTTTTCTTGTATTTTAATAGATAAAATAATAAAAAAATACTTTTTTAAAGAATTTAAATTACATATTTTTCTTATAATCACTTACGAGAAGATAATCAGATAAGTGAAAAGGGTGTTTTGTTGTATTTACGACAAATATACTAGACATTTTTTGGCATAACAGCCTGCAACTGTAAGTAAAACTATATGGTACATTNTTGTATTTACGACAAATATACTAGACATTTTTTGGCATAACAGCCTGCAACTGTAAGTAAAACTATATGGTACATAATGGCAATGCTTTATGAAGTTTCTCATATTGATAAGCTTATTGGAAAATAAAATTTTCAGATATGGAGACTACAGATAAATGTATTTTTTTCAATCACCAGGATTGAATGAAATAGTCACGTATTCACTGAATACTGACAATTTGGTGTTAAACAAAAACAGGAGAGGAGTTGGGAAGTAAATATGTCCACGCCAAAAGAGCTATAACCGCTTCCATTGATTACAATGTTTCAATAACATATTAAGTTGTGTAACATCGACACAAATGTTTGAAAACTGTGTAAAATTTATGAGATAAATGCAGATAAGCATTTTAAAACATTATAAAATTTTAACAGAGTTGAATCGAAAAGATGCTTCTTTTGTAACAATCTCCCAAAAGGAGGTCATAAATTTGAACACAATACTATTCCTGAAAATATTGCAAAAAAGTTAATCACTTGCCAATAGGCTTGTTATTTTTTTAAGAAAACAAGGATTATTTGTCCCAATTTAGTGAAAACGACCTAACAAGCATTCATAACTCATAAACTTGGTTGTTGACAGTGGAGCGTCACAACACATGACGAATAATAGTTCAGAACATACGGATACTAAACAAGAGACAGGTGGTTTTATAGACACAAATTAATGCAATTTAAAAATGTTCTCTTGGTACAAGAACTTGATTCAAATTTTATGTCTGTCTTTGTAATCACAGATAATTATGTAGAAATATAATTGACTAAACAAATGTTTTCGTTTCTAAAATTGATTATATTATTGTTGGTAATAAACAACGTAGAGATTTGTAGACTTTAAAATTAAATGTTGACGACTCTAAAATAGAAAATAAAACTGTCTGCAAGTTAAATCATTAACTAACGATAAAAATCATGACCTTGTTTTCTGACATAAAATTCCAGGATACGAATTTTTTAAAGATTTAAAGAAATCGGACATAGTTGCTGAAGAATATTCTGAATTAGCTAATCAACTGTGTGAAATATGAATTAAATCAAAACAGACAAGACTCCCATTTGGTTTACAAAGGACAATAATAATTTCGTCTATTATAACTCAACCATAAATATTTCTGCAAATAACATATAAATACCAACATGGGATGATAAAATATACGTTTGGATTTAGCTAGATGACTATCCAAATTTTACCGAATATTAAACAACTACATATTTTATAAAACACTGTGCTACAGAAGTCGAAGCTAAGGAGAAATTATCAATTTGTAAGATAATATGATAATGGTGGAGTGTAAGTCAGTAAAAATTTGAAAAATTGGGTGAAATTCTAACGGATAATTTTAGACTTTACTATTAGTCACACACAGCAATTAAATGCTAAGGCCGAGTATTATACCCTTAAAGATGCAGCCGATATACAGCTTTTGGTTGGAAAATAACTAAATTACAGAGACTAACTTCTTTACTCCTTTAAGCACTGATTTCCGCTTGGATCTTACTTAAACGATGTTCTACTGTTGAGCTGTTAGCAAACCTTGTTGACAAAGCTTAAATCCGTATTCCGTAAGACATTATGTTTATGTGGCGAGGATGCTGGATCGCTGATGAATCACGCACGAGCACATGGATTGGCTCAACTTATTGGTTCTGAGTGGGTCCAAACGGTACTGTGCCTACAAATTTCTCTGCATAACCTGGTGGCGTAAAACCCAATAAGTTTTTTCTTCGTTGCGTGATAATTTTATTGTTTGTTAACATGCACGTTTTGGGATTCTTTCGTGGTGTTCTATTTTTTGTCTCAGCAAGACTTTTTTCCTGTGTTGAAAGTGATTGTGAATTGGTGGTCAGGGTGTGCTGGTGGGCCTTTGGCCCCAGTTGGTTGAATAGGCCTACAACATCTGCAGACACCAACGACTATACGACTATACACCGATATTCTTAAGATGAAAAAATACAAGAGATCTTGCAGTGAAACGTACCTGCCAATTGGCGGGACTTAACCAGTAGCGTTTCACTTTAAGGTTTTACATAAAAATAAACTTTAATTTCGTTTGAATTTGTACCTCTACCTCAAACTAGAATAGATATGAAAATAAGTAGCAGCACAAATATGTTCAATAAATCAGTTCCCAGAAAACATACGAAGATTTCATGCTGATACATACGTACTCAAGAAAATTGACTCCATACAATAAATGGATAAACATATTTGCAATTAGAACCTTGTTAAAAGGAGAAAGAGTAATTTCAATTACTCCAGACTAACACACCATTTTGAAATTCCAAATATAAAATAACAATAGTAAACTTCGTATACATAATGAAATATTAAAAGTTGATAACTTTTCTTTTGAATACGCGATACAAGGCAACCACACTAGGATTACTCAGAGTAGTTCCGATACTGGAGCTCTACGACTTCACGTCAAAAACTCTACTTCAAAACCAATCACAAATTACTTTTAACGTTTGACTTGCACAATCTATTCCGCGACATTAAATGTGTTACGCCACAATACAAAGCCACGATGTACTGTATTCAATTGAAATGTCTGATTTTCAACCTAATCAATTTAATCTCAAGACATTCATTTGTAACGTATCTGTACAATCGCAAGACATTACTTTTATTACAGATGCTCTTTTTCTAGCACAATGTAACATTACAAGCCACAAGGATAAGCACGTTACTTCTAAATATTGATTTGGAGCTAATTTAACTACCAGGGAACCAACTGATGGCCAACAAGTGGAACGGGGCACTACACAGAACCTTTCAAAGCCCGAACCTAGCAAAAATACACTTCAAACATGGGCCCAGAAAAATTAAGACTCTACTATCTATATACATAACCTAATACTCAACACAACTATTACAATAAAACATCTACGGGTTTGTCATATCACAAAACTCATCTTGTACGTGCAATTATTGAATTGAATATTTTACACATTCAATTCAAAAGTCTCAAAATCAGATTCGTTGGTGTCTGCAGATGTTGCAGGACTATATTTTTTCCCCTCTTAGTTTTTTTCATAGACCTAGTAGTTACACATATGTGTTGCGATACATTGTATATAATGTTTCTGAAATGACTTTCCACAATCTTCAAGTATATATGTTTACTCACTTGTCTAGAATTGTGCGCATTTTATAATTTGCACAATCGATGTTTTCAGCAAATTTTATAACAATGTCAAATACGATTTGTTTTGCGAGCGCTGCACACGGCGAACCAAGATGTAATTATTGAAACAGCTAAGATATGTTTCTTTTAAGCTAACAAGATGTCTTTGTTTTTTTCTTCGGTCATTACAACTAACTTTAGTGCGAAATCATTGACTGATACACAGCTAGATATCACCTGCTGTAGTGGTTGATAAATGTCCATGCTTTAAACGGACATTTCCTCTTCAGAAGTTGCCTAGCAGCTAACTATATGAACNTTTGATGGACATTATAAGTTTCGACTAATTTTACTTACATTTCATAGCTCTCTTCAATTTTCTATTTCTTAGGATGAAGAATGAATCCTACCTCCGTAATGTAGTTGGCTGCACCCCAGCTTACGGTACGAGGTTCCCTTGGTTCGAGTCCACGTGTGCGTTTTTAATTGTCGCACTACTGTAGCATATGTTCCATGTTTTTGCTCACTGGCTCTGTTGATTAGTGCATCGATAACCCACAAAACACATTGAATTAAAAACAATATTCAATCTTCTTTTGTTCCTTTCAGATTTATATACTACTCTAACTTCAAAATTGTTTTGGCATTTGCAATAGAATTTATTGCTAGTTCTTTGAGATTTAGCCTCTTCGCCAGACATAACATCGATTACAAAACCCGTGTTTTATGTACCTTAAACCGCGGTCCTGAATAGATTGCTGACCCAGCACCAGGATTCCGGGCATCTTTCTTGAGAGTACCTGGTTGATGCGATCTGTCTCTCTTGCGTATGGGCTATTCTCTCATTAGATAGCAAACTTAATGTTGTGAAATAGGGTTTTAATCCGTTGCCTGGTGTTATCCTACCAGCTACTAAGTTTAATAATGCAATTTAATTTTAGTTAGTTTGTGTAATATAATTTATTTTCACTTTTCATTTTTCCGTGTATGAATTTTCTATCTCAGTGATCTTTACCGTGGCTAGGTATATGATTTGTTAACCCGTGTTACTGCCTAACGTTTATTGTGAAGACTTGTTATGTGATTATTCCATTTATCAAATCTACACGTACCTTTTTAGACGTCGTCAAGTACAATAGGAATATTTATTGCTGTTAAAGGGGATCAAAGTTCTCTAAACAGCAAATGTTTTAGAAGTGTATTTAATCATGCCCCAAATATAAGTATTTTCCTGATTCATTCTGAATCCTAAGAAATAGAAAATTGAAGAGAGCTATGAAATGTAAGTAAAATTAGTCGAAACTTATAATGTCCATCACAANATCCTAAGAAATAGAAAATTGAAGAGAGCTATGAAATGTAAGTAAAATTAGTCGAAACTTATAATGTCCATCAAAAATATAAGAGTGACATTACTGTCGTACAAATCCGTTCGTGGACTATACACCGATATTCTTAAGATGAAAAAATACAAGAGATCTTGCAGTGAAACGTACCTGCCAATTGGCGGGACTTAACCAGTAGCGTTTCACTTTAAGGTTTTACATAAAAATTAACTTTAATTTCGTTTAAATTTGTACCTCTACCTCAAACTAGAATGGATATGAAAATAAGTAGCAGCACAAATATGTTCAATAAATCAGTTCCCAGAAAACATACGAAGATTTCATGCTGATACATACGTACTCAAGAAAATTGACTCCATACAATAAATGGATAAACATATTTGCAATTTAGAACCTTGTTAAAAGGAGAAAGAGTAATTTGAATTACTCCAGACTAACACACCATTTTGAATTTCCAAATATAAAATAACAATAGTAAACTTCGTATACATAATGAAATATTAAAAGTTGATAACTTTTCTTTTGAATACGCGATACAAGGCAACCACACTAGGATTACTCAGAGTAGTTCCGATACTGGAGCNTTGATAACTTTTCTTTTGAATACGCGATACAAGGCAACCACACTAGGATTACTCAGAGTAGTTCCGATACTGGAGCTCTACGACTTCACGTCAAAAACTCTACTTCAAAACCAATCACAAATTACTTTTAACGTTTGACTTGCACAATCTATTCCGCGACATTAAATGTGTTACGCCGNCTTCAAAACCAATCACAAATTACTTTTAACGTTTGACTTGCACAATCTATTCCGCGACATTAAATGTGTTACGCCGCAATACAAAGCCACGATGTACTGTATTCAGTTGAAATGTCTGGTTTTCAACCTAATCAATTTAATCTCAAGACATTCATTTGTAACATATATGTACAATCGCAAGACATTACTTTATTATAGATGCTCTTTTTCTAGCACAATGAAACATTACAAGTCACAAGGATAAGCACGTTACTTCTAAATATTGATTTGGAGCTAATTTAACTACCAGGGAACCAACTGATGGCCAACAAGTGGAACGGGGCACTACACAGAACCTTTCAAAGCCCGAACCTAGCAAAAATACACTTNACCAACTGATGGCCAACAAGTGGAACGGGGCACTACACAGAACCTTTCAAAGCCCGAACCTAGCAAAAATACACTTCAAACATGGGCCCAGAAAAATTAAGACTCTACTATCTATATACATAACCTAATACTCAACACAACTATTACAATAAAACATCTACGGGTTTGTCATATCACAAAACTCATCTTGTACGTGCAATTATTGAATTGAATATTTTACACATTCAATTCAAAAGTCTCAAAATCTGATTCGTAGGTGTCTACAGATGTTGCAGGCCTATATTTTTTCCCCTCTTAGTTTTTTTCATAGACATAGTAGTTACACATATGTGTTGCGATACATTGTATATAATGTTTCTGAAATGACTTTCCACAATCTTCAAGTATATATGTTTACTCACTTGTCTAGAATTGTGCGCATTTTATAATTTGCACAATCAATGTTTTCAGCAAATTTTATAACAATGTCAAATACTATTTGTTTTGCGAGCGCTGCACACGGCGAACCAAGATGTAATTATTGAAACAGCTAAGATATGTTTCTTTTAAGCTAACAAGATGTCTTTGTTTTTTTCTTCGGTCATTACAACTAACTTTAGTGCGAAATCATTGACTGATACACAGCTAGATATCACCTGCCGTAGTGGTTGATAAATGTCCATGCTTTAAACGGACATTTCCTCTTCAGAAGTTGCCTAGCAGCTAACTATATGAACNGTAGTGGTTGATAAATGTCCATGCTTTAAACGGACATTTCCTCTTCAGAAGTTGCCTAGCAGCTAACTATATGAACCGTTTAACCGCAGAGTCACGCATGTAATTGATAATTTAAAACCACCCGATGATCACCTAGTTAACGGAAGTATGCATAGTCACGTGCATCACTCATAGTTAAATATTACCTCATTTTCGCCTAGTTATTTAACGGAAGCGTGCAGCGACACGCCCGTCATTGATAATTAAAGGTGGCCTAATTATGAAGTAATTTAGCAGAAACTTGCAGAGTCCCGTACACACACAATTAGGCATTTCACCTAATATGTGTAAATTATCAGGTGTACAACCTTGCTTCTGCCATTTTTTTTCCCCAAAATTTGAGGCTTTATTGTTAAAACGTGAGTACATATTTATTATTAAAAGTACTGTCCGTCGCTAGCCACTACTTTGTCCCATCTTTCTGGCAATTTTCGGATACCATCTCGAAAAAACGATGCGTCTTTTGAGGCGACCCACGAATCGATCCATTTTTTGACTTCTTCATACGAGCGGAAATGCTGATCGGCCAGGCCGTGTGCCATCGATCGAAACAAATGGTAGTCGGAAGGAGCAACGTCTGGAGAGTACGGCGGGTGGGGTAAGACCTCCCATTTCAGCGTTGCCACGTATGTCTTGACCGGTCTTGCGACATGTGGCCGAGCATTGTCATGCTGGAGGATAACAGTATCGTGTCTCTCTTTGTACTGTGGCCGTTTCTCCTTCAAAGCTCGGGTCAAACCCATCAATTGCGTTCGATACCGATCCCCATTGATGGTTTCACTCGGTTTCAACAGCTCATAAGATACCACACCGAGGTGACCTTGGCGCCGTGCATATTCGGTCTGGCCGTCGACGTGGAGGCATGTGCGGGCATTCCCCATGGTTTTCTGCGTTTCGGATTATAGTAGTGGACTCATTGTTCGTCGCCGGTCACAATGCGATGTTGAAACCCCTTCCGATTCTGTCTATGAAGCAGCTGTTCACAAGCAAATAAACGCCGTTCAACATCTCTCGGTTGCAACTTGTACGGAACCCAAGTTCCTTGCTTCTGAATCATTCCCATGGCTTTGAGGCGTTTTGAAATGGCTTGTTGCGTCACTCGCAATGATTCTACAAATTCTTCTTGCGTTTGGCACGAGTCTTCATCAAGTAATGCCTCCATGTCGAAATCTTAGAAACATTTCTCTCTTCCACAGCCATGTCGGTCCTAGACTTCAAAATCACCACCCTCAAAACGATGAAACCACTCACTACACGTTCATTCACTAAGAGCAGCCTCACCGTACGTTTTCTTGAAATGGAAGCAGAAAATCAACAATTCCCGCACATGCCGAGCATTTGGCTCGATAGCTGACATCTTCGCTCGAGAATAAATTTATGATGCAAACACAAATTCACTAATGTGGTGATGTTATGTTGACAGATGTCCAATCTTACTGTGTGACATTATTGATCTACTTATTTCCACCAGCACTTACCGCTGCAGCCATCGATCGAAAAACGGCGGAAGCAAAGTTGTACACCTGACAACTCAGCGGCCAAAATAAAGTGTGGTGAGACAGTTCTGAACTGAGTCAGTATATTTTAATTTTAGCACATTTTTTTTGTTTAATTACGTTTCATTTAGTTTGGTTAGAATTGTATATTTAGGACAACCTCTCTTAAATTCTTTTATAATTTTATTTTATTAAGTATTGTAATTTTACTACAGAGTGCAGTTTATATTAAGTGGTAAAAGTTAATGTTATTTTATTTTCTCTTTGCAGCAGCCTATTTGAAACGTATGTGTGTAAGTTTATTTTGCACCTCAGAGAAATTAACTTTTACTATTTTTAATATAAGTTTGTGATAACAGGATATGACGTTATCTTAGATATTTTTCCGGGTCATTGTCTTTGTGTGCGAACCCCGGGACTCTCAAATCAGACATGATGGATGGCAGTCCACTGTAAATATTTTACAGCGATTTTTCAGTAAAAGTTTGCCAATACTGCACAGCGTAAGGTTGTAAGGTGTTGAGAGGCGCCTCAAAGTTCTGTAAATGTGCGTGGACAAGCAAGAGTCCTGAAACGCCATATTTTAGCTTTTGATTCAACCGACGCTGCGAACTCCACTCCGGAAGGAATTAGTATTCCTAAAGAATTATCTACCGTCTTGTCATCATACCTCAATGAAATTTTCTGTTTCTCATCAAGAGTAAAATTATTTCTGGAAACTTATTACCATTCATTTTACTTGGAAGTTTTGCAGTTTTAACTACCTATGATTTTCCAGAGGTCTGAGATTTTTAAATGTACCATACACGCTAGCCGAGGTGTAGTAAATTCCAGCATCTTCATTTGAGACTCTGATAATTTTATTTTACTGAAGCCAAGAATTCCAGTATCAGTTATGTTCTCACGTAATTTGAAATTTAACATGGATCACAAAATAGAGATGATAGTCAAATTGATTTTAATATGCCTAACTCAGTTACAGTAGAAATTTCTCTAATTTCAGATTGATTTTTATTTTAATTTCCACGGTAATTTAAAATTTTTTCATTAGCAACTACATAAGATCTCATTTTAATAAACATAATTTTTCCAGTTAATATGTATTATGTTAATATAGTGTCGTCAGTAGTTGGCATATTTTATTAGTTGCATTCATACAAAGGCTATGAATTCTCATGTGCCTTGTGTTATTTTTTAGTGTTTTCCTGTTTTAAATTAAGAAGGGTATTGCTTTTATGTGTCTTGTTTCGTATTCTTTCTGCTGTATAAAAATTACAAATTTGGAAATTGGTAAGTTTTCTTATCATTTACTTATTCTCTAAGGAGTCGCATGCACAAGTTGGTTATCAGATTGCAATGAGAAAGGCGCCGGCGTATGGCAAATACTCTTACACGCACATTGCAATAGTTCATTATATTTTCAGATACAATTTAAATCACACACTAACTTACCTGAATATATTCCTACCCAATCACTCATTCTAACATTACAACAAAAAAGCATCAGTCTTAGTTCAGTGTTGAGTTAGCGGTTCAGCCAGCGAGAGTTGTCCTTTCCTGCTATGTAAGTTAAAGCTAAGTTTACATCAGCATCTAGCAATTGCGCCACTTTTATTATCACATAACTGTACCATAAAATGCACTTGCAAAACTTAACATGCATACAAACGGAACTTCTGAGGGAAACTTGCGTGCTAGTAACTCTTGCGCCATAGAAATATGTTTTGACGAGTTTTAGTGGCGCCGGTACAAGTTTCGCGACGCGACAACTCCGCTTAAGCTGGGGGCCACGGTGGTGTAGCGGCTAGAGTGCTCGCCTTTCGCCAAAGTGAAACAGAACTCGATTCCAGGCGGAGTCGCTCCCGGGTTTTCGCACATACGTGAATCGCGCTATACGATGCCGCTGCTCGATGGATTTTCTCAGAAATCTCCCGTTTCCCCAGCCCTTGCATTCCGGCGATGCTCCACACCCACCACGCTTCACCCTCTTCGGCTCTGAAGACCGTTCAAACCTCTCCACGCACACACACGCTACTTGATCGGTAGCTGTATTTGTACGTGTAAACCCCAGTCTGCCGGTTGAAATCAGGCATTTTTGAGAATCTTCACTGCTCTTGGACACATTATAAAGTCAACTGTACTTCACATTAGCAAGAAAACATGTGCAATTTAAACTAGCATGTGGTAAACCCCCATCTGTGATATATATAACCTTTACCTGTGCGTCAATTTTAAGTTGAATGGTCAGCGGCGAAAGAGCAAAATCTTTATTAAATAGTATAAAACAAAGTCGCTTATCCGCGTCTGTCTGTGTATTCGCTTAATACTTCTAAACTACTAGATGGGTTTTGATGCGGTTTTCAACATAATTTATAGAATTTTTTGAGACAGGTTTTGTTGTATAATTCATTTATATTTAATGTGAGGATAGTAGAGAAATGTCGAACCGTTTGTAATCAAGTCGTAAAAAATAGTTTTTAGGGCGGTTACATGGCTTGCGCTGACTAAACCATAAGAGATACATCAAATTAATGTACTACCGAATTGTAGCTCTCAAAAAGTTCTACAGAAAAGTCCGCAATAGCATATGTTTATCTTTTAAGGATGACCCACAGTAACCATTTTTTACTATCAAAGTATCTCTGTAAAAACAACGCAAAGCAGTGAAATGGTACACAAATCATTTGTCTACCAACGTGAAAAATCATTTGACACTGAAATTCACAACGTGCAGTGCCGGGCGAATATACACTGAAGAGCCAAAATATCTGGTACACGCGCCTAATATCGTGTAGGGCCCCCGCGAGCACGCAAAAGTGCCGCAAGACGACGTGGCATGGACTCGACTAATATCTGAAGGTATGCAGGAGGCAATTCACACCATGAATCCTGCAGGGCAGTCCACAAATCCATAGTAGTGCGAGGTGGTGGAGATCTCTTCTGAAAAGTAGGTTGCAAGGCATCCCAGATATGCTCAATAA
The DNA here is from genome assembly GCA_002778355.1 of Clitarchus hookeri. Lineage (NCBI taxonomy): Eukaryota > Metazoa > Arthropoda > Insecta > Phasmatodea > Phasmatidae > Clitarchus > Clitarchus hookeri. The sequence goes on from NQII01006397.1 coordinate 52,393, forward strand.
TGTTCATGTCTGATGATTTAGGTGGCCAATGGAAGTGTCTAAAGTCAGAAGAGTGTTCCTGGAGCCACTCGGTAGCAACTCTCGACGTGTGGGGTGTCACATTGTCCTACTGGAATTGTCCACGTCCGTCGGATTGCACAATGGACGTGAATGGGTGCAGGTGATCGGACAGGATGCTTACGTATCTGTCACCTGTCAGAGTCGTATCCAGACGTATCAGGGGGCCCATTTCACTCCAACTGCACACGCCCCATACCATGACATAGCCTCCACCTGCTTGAAGAGTCTCCTGTTGACATGTAGGGTCCACGGATTCATGAGGNTACGCCAATTTGATAAAGGTTTGCACGTCTGTCACGTTTAATGATTCTCGTCAGTCGTCGTTTGTCCCGTTCGTTCACGATCTTTTTCCGGCGCAACGATGTCGAAGATTTGATGTTTTACCGGATTCCCGATATTCACGGTACACTCGTGAAATGGTCGTACGCGAAAATCCTAATTGTATCGCTACCTCGGAGATTCCATGTCCCATCTCTCGTGCACCGACTATAACACCACGTTCAAACTCACTTAAAACTTGATGACCTTCCATTGTAGCAGCAGTAACCGATCTAGCAACTTTGCCAGACGCTTGTTGTCCTATATAGGCGCTGCCGACCGCATCGCGTTACTCTGATTGGTTCCATGCCTTTGTTATTTGCATACGCACGCTTATGTCAGTATTTTTGGCTCTCTAGTGTATGTAAACCCGTGAATTATATACACAAAGTCTTAATAGGTTGAAAGACCACTTACTTTCCGCAATTCGCTAACCAAGTGACAAACATGCGTTCTCTAATGGACATTATGCCGATATACGTGTGTGAATTTTTGAAGTTTCTGGGACTCCGACCTCACTACACACATCTGGGTTCTATGAGGCATTTGCACATTTTAGTGATCGCGTCATTTGAATATAACATGATACCAAACAATGATAATTTTCTCCGTGCACCAATCACCTTGAAACTCCACACACTTTTGCATACGCTTGCATAAATAAACACCAAATTCCACATACACATGTATTTACAAAATTTAAAATACCACTTACCCTCACGCTTTCAAATCGAGCTGTATATGCCCTCATTCAAGTACCACTTGCAAGCTGTACACATTCATTCAAATAACACTTGCAAATCAAACTAAAACTACTCGCAAAGCAAATCAACTACTTTCAACTCAAATTTTACACACACATACACGCATTGTACAGGTTGATTCGTGACGATATGGCCTAACTGAAGGAGCTTATTAATTGGGTCAATAGGAATAAACAAATTTAATATCTTCGAGTTATAATTCACAGTATGTGCAAGTACAGTGAAATGCACTGACGCCGGAGGTGGCATGTTTGAACATCTCCTGTAAAAACTGATTGCCATCTGAAGCACTAACATGCACTTACCTACNGGTGGCATGTTTGAACATCTCCTGTAAAAACTGATTGCCATCTGAAGCACTAACATGCACTTACCTACCATCACACGTAGTAAACAGGGCATTGTTGCCACAACGTTTTTGTGTAGTTTCCTAATAGTCAATGTTATATTACTTTCCCTGAATACTCATCCTTCTCTAAATCCTAAAATATTGTGATTACAACCAATGTTTATATATCATTTTTACTCCTATTGAGCTGAGTAATAAGCTCCTTCAGCTAGGCCATATCGTCACGAATCAACTTGTTTATATGTATAGCCTTGATAGCGACACGGAGAGGGGGCAAGGAGTGGATTTCCGACAGTGGTACGTGGCCGAAGCATGAAGCAGCAACTCGCGCAGGCGTTGGCCGTACACGTCGTTCTTTTTCCACACGTACTCGGTGAGGCAGCCGACCCACGACTGTTTTGCGACGGTCGAAGTGAGGAATGGCGTATCTCACAAAGCACCAGTTCCACTCGATGTTTTGCGCGTGCACCACCAGGTCATCCCTGTTAAGAGGACTATGTACTAAAACATTTTCTGTAAAATCGTTGTTTGCGGTAATACGCGTATCTCGGTAAATAAATGCTCTGGAAATACTACTTTATGCCAGTAAATGTAAAAAACAATTACATATAACGATAACTTTTTACTTTTATCATATTAAGTTTATTCATAGAGTAAATAATTCGTGAAAATAGTCAAATATCGCATTTTAAAGCTTACCTATGCAGTTTCCTTAAGCGGTAAGAGAAAAGTACGATTATACAAGCGTAGTTTCATCTGTGGGCTTCCATCGTATGTAATAAAGTCTCACTTTTACAGATCTAACTTTCACAGTACAGCCTTTTGACGGAAATACTGCACACTTAGCACGTAGGAGCGGTGAAGCGCTAGGGGTGTGTGTTAGTGTCACCCGTATCACTCCCTCACTTCTTGACCTTGAACGCGCAGCTACATAGTCCTTTTAAGCTCTCGGAGCTGTGCAAGTTGACGATGCTGCTCTTTTTGCTACAGACAAACCCCTCGCGGTGTTGCACGCGCAAGTGGCGGTTGCCATCCATTCCCAGTTTGCTGTAAACTCGCCAGCAATCCGAGATGATGATGCCGGGCTCGATCCACCGCTGGATGACGTCGGNATTCCCAGTTTGCTGTAAACTCGCCAGCAATCCGAGATGATGATGCCGGGCTCGATCCACCGCTGGATGACGTCGGCCAGCCTAGCAGCGCTTCGCTTCTCGACAGGAACGATAAAGGACAGGGTCGGGTCGTCCTTCTGCATACCGCAGAACACTCACTGGCCGTGCACCTTGCTCCCTTTCCTGGTTCTTACGCTTGCCCAGTTTGGACTGCACGATCTCGATCACCTTGCATGGGCCGCCTTTGCACTTCCGGTATGTCAGCACCAAGTCTATGCAAACCTCGCGGCAGAAATTAGACCAGTTCGCGACCGTCTTGCCCGAACACCGCAGTTCGTTGACGCTGGTCTGCTGTCGTGGGTACTTGATCAGGTGCAACAGCAAACACAGCTCGATGATCTTTCCCGGCGACATGTTGTAATCGCCGACGAAGTTTCCCCATCGCGCTGAAACATTTAACTTGCACTATTTTCCGTTATATAGTCGCCTGCGGCACCAGTAAACCAGTCCCAGGTTGTTGACAAGTCTGGCCTCGCCCTGGCCGCAGCGTTCGCAACTTATCATAGGCACGACGATGCCATTCTCGATCAAAAAAATTTTTTCGTCGGGTGACGAATAGATGACTTCGCACACGTTCAGCATAATCACTGCATCCATCATACACCATGGCCGCAACTCGACTGACTCTGAATATGCAATAGCAAACAATAATATTTGGTACTGGATACGCGATGCATGACCAAACTGTAAGGTAAATAATTGCATTGGTATATTACACTGCACTGGGGCTTTCCATTTTATTTTACCATTTAATAACGCAATACGGAACAATCACCATATAGTGGTGATAGGCGTGTCCCTTTTCTTACCTGTAGTGTTAGGTATTGCGTTAAACCTACACTTTGGTAACTGTGTGGTTAAAATCAACAAGGAAACACGTGCGCTGCTTTTGCAACCAGCTGCTTGGTGTATGTTAAATGTTATAGTTCGCTCGCTGGAAAAGGTTGACAAGGAGGTTAACTTCTATTGCACAGCTACGTGACACACTTGAATTTAATTAAGTGAGATTTCCCATTGCAGCTTTGTTGACAGAAACCATTACAGAATCATAGCTAGAGCAACTTGTGAATGTTTTTCTTAGACATTGTGCTACATTCATTGATAATCCCGGACGTTGTAACTAATATGAGTTCCAAATTAAACTGATCACAGACAAGCAGTTCTACCGCTATCATTTTAAAATCCCAGCTGGGTATGCCAAAGAGGCTAAGAAATATATCTAACCAATGTTGGAGTAGAGTATTATTAAATGCACAGTCAGCCCATATTACCAACCTACTATACAAACACTATAATGCCATTGACACATCCATCAATTTACACCATCCGAGATGTTTCGAAGATTGTTGTCCAAACTACCGATCTATCACTCGACTGAAGGAGGGAGAGGCAGATCAGGAGAGCTTACTAGCAGCATAACAGTGTAAGAAAGCTAGAAGGAATGTTAAGGAACATGGTTTGCAGCCCGGTAAATTTTGTGCTTTTTCGAACCCATAACATTACCAGTCAAGCAGACTTCATCACCACAAAGCTACTTCCATTATTTCAAGTCCTGTGTCACACAACGATATATAAGTATTTCATTAACATTCACTCTCGTCGGTATGCTTCACTACACATGCTCCGTACACAACCGCTGCCAGTATTTCATACCAGTGTGCTGCTACAGCGACAGATGGAAACACCCTGCTCAGTGCGCACTTCGAGAATAAATTACCTTCGACACCGATTCTGAAGGTAAGTGGAGCCCAAGTCAACACCTCAACCACTCATGCAATCATCAACAGAAACTAACATCTTCTTGCAAAATACGCAACCATTTTCCGCAGAAGACATCGAAGTTCAAAGCTTACTAAAACTAAATATACAGCCATAACATATAGAATACACATCTTTGGATAAAACTACAGCTTAACAGTTAGAACCCACAACAACTGAAATACTACTCATCCGGTCCTCCACATCCANCCATAACATATAGAATACATATCTTTGGATAAAACTACAGCTTAACAGTTAGAACCCACAACAACTGAAATACTACTCATCCGGTCCTCCACATCCACAATACCACAAGTAGTAGTAATCACCGCATCATCTCCGCCTTAAAATGTGGAGTTGGTTAGGCCAAGCAGCATTAAAAGACGACTCTCTGAAGAGAACGAACAGTCGGAACATAGAATTTCAAAAACTCCTCCAAAGGTACTTTGTGTGCTTTTTAGCGACAGACCCTCATTCACTCAACACTCAAGCCATACCCACTTTCACAAAACATGAAAAACGATACGGTAATAGATTGCTACCCCGGATTCGATGTCAGAAGACTGCAGTGCATGATGCGGCGAGTGCTGGACCGCATGAGAACAGATTTGCAATGTGGTACTTTTGATACCGACTGAGGTGTAATAATGGTATGCCCTGGTGAGAAAAGAGATGGCTACATTAGCACCTGTCAGTTTCTGCCCTATTGATTACCACACGGATGAGATACATGCATATTTCGCACAGTATGGATGTTTCTGCGCGATCTCAATCATTTGATTACTGGCCTTTTGTCGCTTGTCCATGCCTGAAGGTAGCCTGCTTGCGTGTAACTAATCTGGACTCTGAGAAAAAACAGGTGAAAATCAGTCAGTAATATTTATTACTAGTTCCTTCCGTACTCAGTCTTAGCTGTTATTAAACAAAAAGTAAAAAATAATAGAGCTTCAAAAAGCTCCCTGAGAATGATATGTAAACTAACGAGGTTGTAAGAAGACTGCCTGCTTAAGAGCTGAGTAACGACCGCATTTTGCCGAATAAAAAAGCAAAAAAATGAGCTTGCCCTCCTGTCAATAAAAACAAGCAAATATCCCTGATTTATGACCACTTGAAGTTTATAACATAGAACAAACACGACCCGGGCGTACTGTGTGCTGCTGTATTGTGTGTCATTGTGCGATGTAACTCAAATACCATAAAACAGATTAACCCATGTATAACTCAGAACATTTGTGAAAATAGCGACGCACTGCTATGGTGTAACCTGTGTTTTGGTTGCATTGCAAAATGCTTGGACCTAGCCTACAGTGTGGCCAAGTGCATTCTTGACATTAATTTGCTATGTGTCTAAATTTGAGAGTTGATAATCAACTGTGAATCTGGCAGTGGGCATTCAGCGTGGCCTCTGAACCGGAGTCCAGTGTTCGAGCCTCGACTCATCTGCTGACCTGAGTTAGCTCGAGTGCCTTCCTACTGTGTGCTACTTCCACCGTCACTAGTCTGCGAGGGTGATCCTAATCCTCATCCGTCATCATCAGCTGCACCCCAATTACCCAAGCTAAGTAAAATTATAATAACTTGATTACTTTCTGTTGGCTGTTCCGTACTTGTTGGCGGACTTAGCTTATGGTGACGCCGCAACGCCGTTCCAAGGCTGATGGACTGTGCGAAAGTTACAGCCGGAGATGTGGACTGAAGAGACCTTGTATACAATATTTACGTGTTATTAACTGCAATGTGTCAATTTTGCTTGTNTATAACTTCAATGTGTCAATTTTGCTTGTTTTTTGTTGTTTTATTGGTTTCTTTTTAGATCCCAATCAAGACTCGCACTTTGGGCGATGCATTTAGTAAGTATGTGTAATATTTTGTTACTTTGTGTGGTGTATATAGTATGTGACATATGTTGGCAATTCTGTTTTTTAATGGCTGTTCCCGTTAAAGTGAGCAATTTTGAGGCCCTAGTTACTTGTTATCCTGTCAGCCATTTTTTATCCTTCCATTACGTTTTGAAATAAATATGGCCATGTAAGTAATAAACACTGTCTATATGTGTCACCGGACTCTAAAGTTAACGTATGAGGCTACAATAAAATACATTTATTAACTATTATTCAAAATGGGAGGGCTTTGAAAAGTGCTCACTTTGCCATGAATAGCCTATGATTACTTGTCTAGCATTATGTTAAAGAAATAATTTTATTTAATGTTCTATATGTGTATATATACAATTTTTTTGTTTAAATTATTTGAGCTAGAGAATTTTTACTTGTCGCAATTTTATCAAATATTCATACAAATTGAGTGTCTTCAATAGGTGGACCTATATGGACACGCAGCTCACTCCATCCATTATTTTGTGGGTTGAATTATCTTAACTAACATTTAATTTCCTGTTCTGTACGTTNACACGCAGCTCACTCCATCCATTATTTTGTGGGTTGAATTATCTTAACTAACATTTAATTTCCTGTTCTGTACGTTTAGTATTATATTTATCTGTGTTGTTTATGTAATATATATTAATGATGTATAAAATGTGTATACAATTACTACATTTGGGGCCGCGGTGGTGTAGTGGTCAAACTATTCATCTCCCACCTAAGCGAAACTGGTTCGATTCCCAGCGTGGTCGCTCCTGGATGTTCGCATGTGAGAATCGTGCCGGACGATGCTACTAATCGGCGGGTTTTCCAGAGGATCTCCCGTTTCCCCCGCCTTTGCATTCCAGCGCTGCTCCATACTCGCCTCACTACCTCACATCACCCTCATTGGCTCTCAAGACCCCGATGTTAAGAGCCACCAAATCTCTCCACTCCACCATACTGTATTTCTTTCTTCGTCTTTGTACATATGTCGCTACTTAAATCACATTTATTTAATATCGAAATTTTTTCCATGAACTAAGTTGAAAAACTGAGCAAGCAATCTAGTTGTGGCTAAAAAATATATTTCAAATTTTATGAAATCTTAATATTTGTGTANTTGAAAAACTGAGCAAGCAATCTAGTTGTGGCTAAAAAATATATTTCAAATTTTATGAAATCTTAATATTTGTGTACCAAAAAGTTGTGTGGTGTGCGCGAGACAATTAAGAACTAATGTTTTCTGAACAGTAAGTACAATTGCTAACTGCGCAAAGTTTCGCCGTGCATGACGTGCCGATGACAGTGCTGTGCAGTACTAGGGAGTCCACCCGCCAAGACGTGGTGCGCGAACACTAGTATAATCTTCAGTCAGCAAATTTCTTTTTAATCACCAGAGATCATATGTACGAGGCATGTTCACTGCTGAGCTAGAAACGGCAACNAAGGCTGATGGACTGTGCGAAAGTTACAGCCGGAGATGTGGACTGAAGAGACCTTGTATACAATATTTACGTGTTATTAACTGCAATGTGTCAATTTTGCTTGTTTTTTGTTGTTTTATTGGTTTATTTTTAGATCCCAATCAAGACTCGCACTTTGTGCGATGCATTTAGTAAGTATGTGTAATATTTTGTTGCTTTGTGTGGTGTATATAGTATGTGACATATGTTGGCAATTCTGTTTTTAAATGGCTGTTCCCGTTAAAGTGAGCAATTTTGAGGCCCTAGTTACTTGTTATCCTGTCAGCCATGTTTTATCCTTCCATTACGTTTTGAAATAAATATGGCCATGTAAGTAATAAACACTGTCTATATGTGTCACCGGACTCTAAAGTTAACGTATGAGGCTACAATAAAATACATTTATTAACTATTATTCAAAATGGGAGGGCTTTGAAAAGTGCTCACTTTGCCATGAATAGCCTATGATTACTTGTCTAGCATTATGTTAAAGAAATAATTTTATTTAATGTTCTATATGTGTATATATACAATTTTTTTGTTTAAATTATTTGAGCTAGAGAATTTTCACTTGTCGCAATTTTATCAAATATTCATACAAATTGAGTGTCTTCAATAGGTGGACCTATATGGACACGCAGCTCACTCCATCCATTATTTTGTGGGTTGAATTATCTTAACTAACATTTAATTTCCTGTTCTGTACGTTTAGTATTATATTTATCTGTGTTGTTTATGTAATATATATTAATGATGTATAAAATGTGTATACAATTACTACATTTGGGGCCGCGGTGGTGTAGTGGTCAAACTATTCATCTCCCACCTAAGCGAAACTGGTTCGATTCCCAGCGTGGTCGCTCCTGGATGTTCGCATGTGAGAATCGTGCCGGACGATGCTACTAATCGGCGGGTTTTCCAGAGGATCTCCCGTTTCCCCCGCCTTTGCATTCCAGCGCTGCTCCATACTCGCCTCACTACCTCACATCACCCTCATTGGCTCTCAAGACCCCGATGTTAAGAGCCACCAAATCTCTCCACTCCACCATACTGTATTTCTTTCTTCGTCTTTGTACATATGTCGCTACTTAAATCACATTTATTTAATATCGAAATTTTTTCCATGAACTAAGTTGAAAAACTGAACAAGCAATCTAGTTGTGGCTAAAAAATATATTTCAAATTTTATGAAATCTTAATATTTGTGTGCCAAAAAGTTGTGTGGTGTGCGCGAGACAATTAAGAACTAATGTTTTCTGAACAGTACGTACAATTGCTAACTGCGCAAAGTTTCGCCGTGCATGACGTGCCGATGACAGTGCTGTGCAGTACTAGGGAGTCCACCCGCCAAGACGTGGTGCGCGAACACTAGTATAATCTCCAGTCAGCAAATTTCTTTTTAATCACCAGAGATCATATGTACGAGGCATGTTCACTGCTGAGCTAGAAACGGCAACAACCACAGCTAGAACATGTTTCTCGCTAAACTTAAATTTTCGACTCTCAAGACCTCGCTGTTACGAGCCGCCCAAATCTCTTCACTTACTTCATTTCAATTTTTTTTTAAACTTTACTAAATTATGTGCACACAAAAGTTTTCTATTTCAGTAAAATTCAGACATAATATACTAATGAATAAAAAATATATTCACAGACGAATGTGTGATAATTAAACTGTCATCTTCTAGAACAATACTTCGTGGCGTTTTCTTTTCGGTAGAGTATAAACTATCAAGCCAACAAAGTTCCAAAAGCCGTCCCTACACGATACCCAATTTCTGCTGCATTCTGTTATACCCATGGGCAAAACAGAAGGCATATAACTTTATATAGCAGAACAGAAGAAAGAATGCATCAGTTCATACCCACACGATACCTAAGTGCTAACAAAATATTGTAAATGGCAGGCAAAAACCATTCGCAAATGGCTGACATTCCGCAGTTGACAGGGGTACAAATGAAATGAAATATTATATGTACAGTGGCTCAAATTAATATTCGGTCAGCTATGATTATCGCAGTTGCATGGCTTTATGTTACATTAGAAATGAAGATAATCATAAAACATATTGCATAATAATTTTTGTGTGCTTTAAATGAAATGCAATAGTAGCCAATAAACTGAAATGAGCAGTGTAAGTTAATGAAACAAAATGTTTTGTCCTCGCGTGCTGCATAAGTACGTCACTTTAATATTCGGCCAGTTGTGGTGGACGAGTGGCGCAGGCACGATGCGCATTGCGTTCGTACCTCGTTTCATTCTCTACACGCTCTCTGCGCTGAGAGGTTGTATTGGGCAGCTCTGTTGATTGCGTCAGTCAGGAAAATGGGACGTAGGGCAGGAATACAAAGTTTTAACAGCGGTAACTGGTCATTTTTCATCATTCAAAGAAGAAGTCTTAAAGAGAAATTGCAGAGCACTTGAATCTGCCGAGGTGCACTGTTGGAGACATCATAAGGAGGTTTCAGAAGGAAGACAGAATAGATTCGGTACCTTAAAAACGACAGCCAATGAAACTAAGCGAGAGAGAAGAACGTTTAGTAATCAGGAAAATAAAGAAAGGTCCGAAAATTAGTGCTTGCAAACTTACAACGGAGGCACTCAATGAATGCGGAAAGAACATCCATCCAGAAACCATACGACGAGTTATCAAAAGAGCAGGATATAATGGCAGGGTATCTAGAAAGAAGCCTTTCATTAATGAGGCAAATAGAAGTAACGACTTACGTTCGCAAAAGACCACGTTGACAAAGATGAAAATTGGTGGAATGATGTTATTTTTGCTGATGAGACGAATTTGAATGTGTTTGGTTCAGATGGCAGGGTAACAGTATGGTGCAAGCCAAATGAGGAGCTAAAACCTGGGAACATACAACCTACTGTGAAACACAGTGGAGGTAGTATTATGATCTTGGGGCTGTGTATCTACAGAAGGTGCTGGAGAGGCTGTACGTGTCGATGTAACAATGAAATAGGAAGACTATCTCAACACCCTGACAGCAAACCTACACAAGAGGGATGATAATATGGGCATTAGGAATACGTTTAAGTTCTACCAAGCTAATGACCCAAAACAAAAGTCATACATTGTCAAGAGCTGGATTTTGTATAACTGTCCCAAAGTCATTAACACGCCACCTCAATCACACAACCTGAATCCCATAGAAAATATGTGGGATGAACTCAAAAGAAGACTGCATACTACAACAATTAGGTCCACAAAAGAATTAGAGAAAAGGTTCAAGGAATGGTGGAGTAAGATTGGCTCCGAATGTACCAGGAATATAATTGCTAATTTGCCACAACGCCTGCGAGAAGTAATTAAACAGAAAGGCCATGCTACCAGCGACTAAAAAACTGTGTGTTTAGTTTTCAAAGAGGATTATGTTTGTGTTTGAATGATGATGGCCGAATATTAAAGTGGCGTACTTATGCAGCATGAGATGACAAAATCATACTGTTTGTTAAGTTGCATTGTTCATTTCCGTTATTTGCTACCGCTATATTTCATTTAAAGCACACAAGAATGATTGTACAATATAATTTATGTTTATCTTCATTACTAATGTAACATAAGGCCATGAAACTGCGATCATCATAGGTGGCAGAATATTAATGTAAGCCACCGTAGGTGCTTTGTGGCACACCCAAAAAGTATGAAGATTGTTTTATTATTACTAAAGACTGTATTTATTTAAGTTTTTGATTACGAGAACTAGACTATTAATGTATAGAAAATTATGTTAGTAACGGCACTGCTTATATATTAGAAACAAGTTACTGTATTCATATTCATGTACAGCGGACTTTTACGCGACTAATTAAAAGAGTATTAAATTATTAAAATGCTTAAAATTAACAAGAATAATAATCAATATTGTGCTTCACGTAATAAAACAAATTTTTACGGTTAGAAGGCCAAAAGAGGCCAAAAATATCACAATACTAAAAATAAGGTTTTTAATTGTGTCTAACATTTCTTATGGTATATACACTGAAGAACCAAACATACTGGTCCACCTGCCTAATATCGCAGAGGGCCCCCGCGAGCACGCAGAAGTGCCGCAAGACGACTTGGCATGGACTCGACTAATGTCTGAAGGTATGGAGGAGACAATTCACACCATTAATCCTGCAGGGCAGTCCACAAAACCATAGAAGTGCGAGGCGGTGGAGATCTCTTCTGAACATAACGTTGCAAGGCATCCCAAATATACTCAATAATGTTCATGTCTGGTGATTTTGGTGGCCAATGGAAGTGTCTAAAGTCATAAGAGTGTCCCTGGAGTCACTCGGTAGCAACTCTCGATGTGTGCGGTGTCGCATTGTCCCGCTGGAATTGCCCACGTCCGTCGGAAAGCACAATGGACATGAATGGGTGCAGGTGATCGGACAGGATGCTTACGTACCTGTCACCTGTCAGAGTCGTATCTAGACGTATCAGGAGTCCCATTTCACGCCAACTGCACACGCCCCATGCCATGACAGAGCCTCCACCAGCTTTAACAGTCCCCTGTTGACATGTAGGGTCCATGGATTCATGAGGATGTCTTCATACCCGTACACTTCCATCCGCCCGATACAATTGGAAACGAGACTCGCCAGACCAGGCAACGTGATTCTAGTAATCAACAGTCCAGTGGCGGTGTTGGCGGGCCAGGCGAGGCGTTCAACTTTGTGTTGTGCAGTCAACAAAGGTACACGAGTGGGCCTTCGGCTCCGAAAGCCCATATCAATAATGGTCCGTTGAATAGTTCGCACGCTGGCACATGTTTATGCCCCAGCATTTAAATCTGCGCCAATTTGAGAATGTGTTGCACGTCTGTCGCGTTTAATTATTCCCGTCAGTCGTCGTTTGTCCCGTTCGTTCACGATCTTTTTCCGGCGCAGCGATGTCAAAGATTTGATGTTTTACCGGATTCCCGATATTCACGGTACACTCGTGAAATGGCCGTACTCGAAAATCCACATTTTATCACTATCTCGGAGATGCTATGTCCCATCTCTCCTGTGCCGAATATAACACCTCGTTCAAACTCACTTAAATCTTGATAACCTGCCATTGTAGCAGCAGTAACCGATCTAGTAACTTTGCCAGACGCTTGTTGTCTTATATAGGCGCTGCCGACCGCATCGCGTTGCTCTGATTGGTTCCATACCCTTGTTATTTGCATACGCACGTTTATGCCAGTTTTTTTGGCTTTCCAGTGTAGAATACTAAACTAAAAATGGTTATGTGGCCGCCATTTTGAAAATAAGTGTCTGGCATGCTTAAAACGTACCACTTGATATCATCTGCCTCTGAACTACTTGTTGGCCATATTTGATTACATAGTTTCGACGGTATAGCATTCTAAGCTAAAATAATTTTATGGCCACCATTTTGAAAATAATTGTCTGACAAGCTTAAAACATACCATTTAATACTATCTGCATCAGTACTATTTGTTTGCCAAATTTGGTAGTAATAGGTTAATTATTTATTTATAACATAATAATTTTATTTGTTCGTTTGGCACTATCTTCAAAAATGGCCGACAAAGGTGGTTATTGTTTTTATATATGATTCTTGTAATAGATACTTTGAGTATACAAAATTTTGTCAATATTGGTTAAATTGTATTGCAGATATATTAAATAAACTTTAAACATTTGTATAGCCGCCATTTTGAAAATAAGAAACTAAGTAAATTTAATTACTTATGTTTACATGACCTACCATAGTGTTTCATACATGCCAAATCGGGTGAGAATTGGTTGAATGGTTTTCAAAATGTAATGTGAAATCTTTATTTTTTCAATGGGCACTATATTACAAAATGGTGGATGAACATCAATATTCATCTTAAAATTTAGTGATTACACAATGGTTTATCATCATACAAAATTTGGTTTAAATCGGTTGATTGGTTTCCGAGATATATCACCCAAAATTTTAAAATTGTCTCAATTTTGAAAGTAAGTCAGGTGTCCTTGCTAAGTATTATATGTGTACCAAGTTTGGTGAAATTCAGTTGAAGCGTTCAAAAATTGACTACGGAGACACACGCATAGATACACACTTTATTACACACACACATACACACACAGACCGGAAAGGGATCTCATAAGCCTTTCTTTCCTTCGGAAAGTCGGCTAAAAAGGGTCATAAATTATAAAACAATAAACACCTTTAGAGATGCTTTGAATGAAATAAAGTGGTTAGATGTCTACAAATGTACAGATACCACAACTAAATTTAAAATGTTCGATGACACATTTTGCGGAACTTTTGAGTCTTGCTTACCCCAATATATCTATAGGTAAACCACAATACTCAAAAAATCACTGTATTACAAAAGAAATATCGACTGTATTGTAAAAGCACTAATGATACTTCTTTGAATACATATTACAAGCAATATTGCAAAATCGTAAAGAAAAGTTATAGAGAAAGCTAAACAAATATATTATGACAAGTTAATTGTTTCTTCAAAAAACAAAACTAAGACAACATGGCATATCATTAAACAGCATATTGGGAAAAAGACAGACGCTAATACCAACATTACTATTGAAGAAATCTGTGTAACGCATGATGATCCTTTTGAAATTGCCAGTATATTAAATAATCAGTTCATAACAACAACTAAGAAGATCATAAAAAAACTTAGTTCTTCTGAAAAACCACAAAACTTTGTCTCAAAAGCTTACCCAACACTTTTCCTAATATTTATTTCAATTAAACTACACGAAAATAAATTTGTGAAGTAACTAATTCCCTTATCACAATGTTATCCCATGGCTTTTATGAGGTAAGCAGTAAACTCTTAAAACAGAGTATATAAATCATCAGTATACCCTTAATATCATATTATAAATAATTCATTGCTGTCAGGAACCTGCCCTTATCGCCTGAAATTCGCCATTATTAGACCTATATATTAAAAGTGTGATAAAAACAGTGTTGATAATTATAGGCATATTGTACTTATATAAATATTTGCAAAAATTATATTAAAAATATTCTAAGAGATTACGTTCTCATTTACATAATTACAAAATCCTAACATATAATCAGTATGGCTTTAGAAAAGGAGTATCAACAAATCAAGCAGTTTTTGATATAATATCCTATATTTTTAATGCATTGAATAATGAAAATCCTGTAAGGTGTTTGTCTGTGTGAAACACGACATTTTTCTGGATAAATTAGAATACTTAGTAGTAAGAGGTATTGCTTATAAATGGATTTCTTCTTGTTTATCAATCAGAAAACAGAAAGTAGCCTTTCAAGACAAACCTAACAAGAAATACTGTATATTCTGACTGGGTCCAAGTACGCAGTGGTGTTCCGCAATTTTCCATTTTGAGACTACTATTATTTCTGATATTTTTAATCACGTACCCTTCATTATGGATTGTGATGTCAGAGTAATACTCTTTGTATATGGCACTAGCATATTAATAAAAAGTAGCGATTTTGATGATTTATCTATTTAATGTGATTACTATTTATTATCTGAACTGTTTTCTGCCAATAGACTAATGCTAAATGTAGATATTACCAAGGTCTTAAAATTCCATACGAAAAATAAGCAGGAATAACCTCTCACAATTACATATAGTGGTCCCATAATAGTAAATAGTTATCACATTATATTCTTAGGTCATTGCCTAGATGACTCCTTAAGATTTTAAGACCCATTTTGACAGTATTATAAAAAAACTAAGCAATGATTTTTTATTATATGTCAATTATCTATGTTAGTATCCTTGATGTCCTTCAAAAATATTTTGCCCACTTCCACACAATCATGTGATATGACATCATGTATAGAGCATCAGCAGCTAACAGTAGCAAAATTCTTCTGCTTCAGAAAAGGGCTACCAGGATCATTGCTGGTGTGAAGCCAAGAGAATTATGTCTTACGTCCATTTCACTGCACATGTACTCAGTTATCACTCATGTCTCAACCAATCAAATTGCTTTTACAACAAATTCTTTATTATAAACATATAACACAATAAATACAAAATATTATCAAAAACCAGGAAAGAGCTGATGGCTTTTTTCAAAAGGTGGCCCACTACTCTTTTGAATTACATTATTTGAGAAGTTACATGATGGGTTCAAACACCTTTGTCAGACAAAACGCAACCTTTTGAAAAGGGACTTACAGACCTCCTCAAAAACATTCCTTCTACTCAACTGAAGAATGTTTTAATGCAAATATAAGTGTACAGGTCTGACTTACACCTAACTCTACATTGAACCTAGATGCATCTCTTGTATTATTTTGTGTTATCCTGTATTATTTGCAGAATTATTTGTTCAATCTGTATTATCTGTTTATTACTTCTATCACTTGTGTTTTATGTGTAATAATTTGGGTATTACTTGTATCACTTGTGTACTACTTGTATTTTGTGAAATTGTTTTGCTGTCGGATAGCCCCTTGTACTATTGGTATAATGTATTTTTGCACTTGTGCTATAGTTTGCTTTTTTTTTCGTGCTGATTTTTGTATAATTTTTTTCACAAATGCCATACCCTTAGCCCTGTGGCTGGGTTTAGAGTCCACGACATGCTTGTGAAATAAATACATTTTTAAAAATCTGTCTTATCCAGGATTTGTTTCTGACATTGTGGTTTCAAGATGTCAGGGGTCGCGGTGATGTGGTCAGACTACTCACGTCCCACCAAGGCGAACCGGGTTCGATTCCCTGCGGAGTCACCCGGATTTTCGCATGTGGGAAATGTAGCGGAAGTAAGCATTGACCAGTGCCCAAGTAACAAACCACAAGCAGTTAGCAGTCAGTCAAATGTTGACAGTGGTGGCAAACGTTTGCATTTATGACTCAGCATTTTTATATCAGGTGTACAACTTTGCCTCCGCCGTTTTTCGATCGATGGCTGCAGCGGTAAGTGCTGGTGGAAATATGTTGATCAATAATGTCACACAGTAAGATTGGACATCTGTCAACATTACATCACCACATTAGTGAATTTGTGTTTGCATCATAAATTTATTCTCGAGCGAAGATGTCAGCTATCGAGCCAAATGCTCGGCATGTGCGGGAATTGTTGATTTTCTGCTTCCATTTCAAGAAAACGTACGGTGAGGCTGCTCTTAGTGAATGAACGTGTAGTGAGTGGTTTCATCGCTTTAAGGGTGGTGATTTTGAAGTCTAGGACCGACATGGCTGTGGAAGAGAGAAATGTTTCTAAGATTCCGACATGGAGGCATTACTTGATGAAGACTCGTGCCAAACGCAAGAAGAATTTGTAGAATCATTGCGAGTGACGCAACAAGCCATTTCAAAACGCCTCAAAGCCATGGGAATGATTCAGAAGCAAGGAACTTGGGTTCCGTACAAGTTGCAACCGAGAGATGTTGAACGGCGTTTATTTGCTTGTGAACAGCTGCTTCATAGACAGAATCGGAAGGGGTTTCAACATAGCATTGTGACCGGCGACGAACAATGAGTCCACTACTATAATCCCAAACGCAGAAAACCATGGGGAATGCCCGCACATGCCTCCACGTCGACGGCCAGACCGAATATGCACGGCGCCAATGTCACCTCGGTGTGGTATCTTATGAGCTGTTGAAACCGAGTGAAACCATCACAGGGAATCCGTATCGAACGCAATTTATGCGTTTGACCCGAGCTTTGAAGGAGAAACGGCCACAGTACAAAGAGAGACACGATACTGTTATCCTCCAGCATGACAATGCTCGGCCACATGTCGCAAGACCGGTCAAGACATACGTGGCAACGCTGAAATGGGAGGTCTTACCCCACCCGCCGTACTCTCCAGACGTTGCTCCTTCCGACTACCATATGTTTCAATCGATGGCACTAGGCCTGGCCGATCAGCTTTTCCGCTCGTATGAAGAAGTAAAGGAATGGATCGATTCGTGGGTCGCCTCAAAAGACGCATCGTTTTTTCGAGATGGTATCCGAAATTGCCATAAATATGGGACAAAGTAGTGGCTAGCGACGGACAGTACTTTTAATAATAAATATGTACTCACGTTTTAACAATAAAGCCTCAAATGTTGGGAAAAAAAACGGCAGAAGCAAGGTTGTACACCTGATATTATTGGCTAATAGGTCATCAATCATATAAATAAATATGATATTACCAGTATTTTAAATAACCGTAACGTAGGCCAATGCCCTCACGATGATTGTTCGAATTCAAAAGAAATCACACAAGAAGACATCAGGAAAAAATTTAACTTTTAGTGCTGGGAATTTTTTTACGACAAGTTTATGGGCCATTTTTATGGCATGCCAACGGTAACCTTCTGCTGGGGAAATATTAGCAGCAAACTAATGGGCCATTTATGGCATGCCAACGTTCGCTTACTGCTGGGGAAATGTTATCAGCAAGCTTGTAGGCCATTTATGGCATGCCAACTGTTAATGCTGGAGACATATTAGCGAGATATCCTGGGCCATTTATGGCATACGAACTACATATTGTTGTAAAATACCAAACAGAATGTGTGAATTTATTTCATTTTTCTTTATTTCATGCATATGTGAAGTAAATTATCATGTGACATTACAAGTAATAAAAAAAAAGATTTTCTAAACAGGAAACCTGCAAAGCTTAAAATGTAAACAAGATTATTTATTTAGCATTTTAATAACACCTTAAACCTGAAAGTAATCTGAAACTAAAGAAATATTATTTTTAACAAAACGTATAAATATAATTATTGACTTGTGATAGTTACTTAAATTGTGTCTGTAGCAGAATTCATTAAGCAACTTGTATACAGACTGTCCGGAAACTCACACGAAATATTTCGCGAGGAGATTCCTTGTGGAAAATGAGGTACACTGGAGAGCCAAAAAAAAAACTGGTATAGGCGTGCGTACGCAAATAACAGAGGTATGGGAACCAATCAGAGTAACGCGATGCGGTCGGCAGCGCCTATATAAGACAACAAGCGTCTGGCAAAGTTACTAGATCGGTTACTGCTGCTACAATGGCAGGTTATCAAGATTTAAGTTAGTTCGAACGTGGTGTTATATTCGGCGCAAGAGAGATGGGACATAGCATCTCCGAGGTAGTGATAAAATTTGGATTTTCGCGTACGACCATTTCACGAGTGTACCGTGAATATCGGGAATCCGGTAAAACATCAAATCTTCGACATCGCTGCGGCCGGAAAGAGATCGTGAACGAACGGGACAAACGACGACTGACGAGAATCATTAAACGTGACAGACGTGCAACCCATTCTCAAGTTGTCACAGATTTCAATGCAGGGGCATCAACAAGTGCCAGCGTGCGAACTATTCAACGGACCATCATTGATATGGACTTTCAGAGCCGAAGGCCCACCCGTGTACCGTTGTTGACTGCACGACACAAAGTTTTACGCCTCGCCTGGGCCCGCCAACACCGCCACTGGACTGTTGATGACGGGAAACACGTTGCCTGTTTTGACGAGTCTCGTTTACATTTGTATCGGGCGGATGGAAGTTAGGGTGGGTCACTTATGTACGGGAAAAAAACACTTTTACATCGGGCACAATTAGAAAACGGTGCAAAGCGATGTCTTCAAACAGCATATAAAGTTCGATTGCAATCGGAATTCATCTTCTGCCTCCGGATCCATCTTAAAATAGTCAAAAAAAAGTCGTCAATAAATGTCTCACAGTATGGTATAGGAAATCACTCCAGTCAACGATTTGAAAAAAATGAAAATCCTGAGATTGTTAGTTTAGTAAATGTTTAATAAAGAGATAAAGAGAAAAAATATATTTTAAAGCATTACACAAATAATTATTACAATAAAAGGTTAAATAACAGCAAAATCTGTCTTGCTATCGAACTTCGGCATTGCTTTTCGTGACTTTATTTGGGCTTTTATGAAGCCTTCTCTCTCACTTTTATCACACAAAGTGATTGAAGCCTCAGTCACAGCTTTGACTGCTCTTTCGACTGCTTGCGTATGACATAGTAGACGCAATAAAGGCAGTTCTTCTTATCTTTTTTGTTCGATAAACAACAGGAGTTCTTCGTTCACATGTTTTAATATTGGCGGTTCAGTAATATTTTCCTGCCAATCCAAAAGGTCGTAATATGATGATGCATCAAAGTTCAATTTTGGTAGCTGAAACAGTCGCAAGCTATTTGATGTGGTCCTTCTGGCTTTCAGAAGTCGGCGGGCTGCTAATTCACGAATGTGCGGTTGAGGGTCGATCAGCATTGGAAGCAATAAATTTTCCGTGTGTGCGAAATAGCTATTTCTTTGAATGACTGGGTTGACAACTGCTTCAAAGTTGTTGATAAATATCAGGTTTGCTCGATGAGTTTGAATAAGTGTCGTGCTCCATCTTTAAAGCTGGGGTGAGATTTGACATAAAATCATACCGGAGCGTAAGCCTTGACAATATAGGTTGCAAGGGTAGTTAGGTTTTCAGTGAGAGCGTCCACCGAAACATACAGACGGAGAATTCTGTTGGCACGCGTCAGCCATCGGGCATGAGATACTTAGCCTGATGATTTGTTCCCTAAACTATTAGGAAATATACCTGTTGAAACCGCTTCGACTATTCTGTACAAATATTTCTGGTCGGTACTAACATATTTAGCAGAAAGCTCTGGTAAGTCCGTGGGAATAGGTTGAAACTGAATTACTGGTCTTTTTTCGCAGTTTTCGAGTTCTTTCCCAATAGTCCCTGAAAATGTCTGCGGTCCGGATGTACTACCATCAATGTTTTGAAATAGATGTCTGAATGGTAGTTCATTAATATGTAATAAGCATGTAATCCACTGCAAAGGTTTACCTAATCTTTTTTCACGTAAACTTAAAATACCGCCGTATTTGCCTACATTCACATTGCTTCCATCACGCCCAATTGCCATTAAAAATCCTATAGATATATCTGCTTTCAAGAAAAAGTCGGCAATTGCTTGTTCTAATTTTTTCGCACTGCCAGAAGTAGGTGCGATGTAACCCAAGAACTTCGATTCATGTTCCTTAATCAAAGATATATTTTCTTCAATTATGCTTTGCCTGTATTTTTTCCCACTTTTTCCCGATATAATCAAAGTTTTGTCCTTTCGTCCGTCGAAGTACAATGCAGGTATTTGTAAAACTCTTCGTTGCGCAACTATACCTTTTCTATATTTTTCCGTGCTCGACGCAGCTTACTTTTGTCTATAATTTGAGAATTATACGCTTGAAGAACTGCCGATGCGATGGCTGCCCCTGCCCTATACGACACTCCATATCAATCGCATGTTTTTGACAGTAAACCATAATCAACTGGCAAATTGGAATTACTATCCGGTTTAGCACTTGAAGGTCGCAACTGAAGTTGGGTTTGGTCTTTACAATCAGACTGGCTACATCCTAATGTGCTGCTGAGCTCCTCCGTACATTTTTCGGCTACTTTTTGACGTTTACTCAGAGATTTTTGTCGCAATAGCTTTCTTTTCAGTGCTTTTGTAGTTAGGCTTGTTGTGACAACATCTATGCCCCCTATCAACATTTTTCTAGTCATTCGTTGGTCAATTATGAAGCTTTGTTCTCTTACAGGTATTTTTTTCTGCTTAGGGCAGGTACATTTAGAAATATCCCGACACTTGCAAGCCTAAATTACAAACAAAGTTTTACTTCCGAGATGAAACTCTTCCAACTTGTTTTGTGGTATTTTTGGGTGAGACTTGAGAAGGTTTCTGTACTTTAAATGATATGCCTTTAACATTGCTTTCACTCGTTTTTGTTCTACTGTAGGAATAGAAGCTTTAGTCCATATTTCTATAAGTTTTGCAAGTACAATGGTCTCTATTTCTTTATAAGTAGGTTATTTTTTAGATTCCCTCTCATGTTTTATCTTGTGTCGGGTCCACTCATAACACTTCATGATTTCTTCATACGTTGGTAACACATTGTCTTTTAAATCACATATATCACCGAACAACGGACATTTCCAATTGATACGAGTAAGATTTATGGTTAAAATGAATGAGAAAACACAAAACAAACAACCACACTCTAGTTAGCGATGGGCAACACTGGTTGTTATTGTCTCGAATTGCGTGTCATTTGTCACGTCTAATGCCCCCCCCCCTTTTCCACTCCTCTTCCTACCTTCCTGCTTAGTATTAGTGAAACAAAGTATATTTTTCATTCAATTCTATGTTAATCACTTGTATAAAGTATTTCTATATTATTCTTTTTTTATTAAGAAAAAACCTTGAAAAGCCATTTTTTTTTATCTTTAATCACAATCCGGAGGCAATAAAACTCAACAGAACGTAATAAAATTTTACGTACGGATTACCAACACCATTTAGCACCTTTCAATCACTGTGCCCTTTACAATATCGAAAAATAAAAAAATGACCCACCCTAATGGACATCCTCATGAATCCATGGACCCTACATGTCAAGCTGGCGGAGGCTCTGTCATGGTATGGGGCGTGTGCAGTTGGCGTGAAATGGGACCCCTGATACGTCTAGATACGACTCTGACAGGTGACAGATACGTAAGCATCCTGTCTGATCACCTGCACCCATTCATGTCCATTGTGCATTCTGACGGACGTGGACAATTCCAGCAGGACAATGTGACACCCCACACGTCGAGAGTTGCTACCGAGTGGCTCCAGGAACACTCTTCTGACTTTAGACACTTCCATTGGCCACCTAAATCACCAGACATGAACATTATTGAGCATATCTGGGATGCCTTGCAACGTGCTGTTCAGAAGAGATCTCCACCGCCTCGCACTCCTATGGATTTGTGGACTGCCCTGCAGGATTCATGGTGTGAATTGCCTCCTGCATACCTTCAGACATTAGTCGAGTCCATGCCACGTCGTCTTGCGGCACTTCTGCGTGCTCGCGGGGGCCCTACACGATATTAGGCAGGTGTACCAGTATTTTTGGCTCTTCAGTGTAGATATTTGCAATACAACTTATATCCTATATCAATTCCTAAGGGAGATATAACATCTTGAAAATCGAGTTTAGAAATGGAATTTTCGCAAAATATCTGAAACGGCATGGAATTAAACTACGATTCTTTGGATAATGTTTCGTTTTATCGAGATCTTTAATCTATAAAAAACCCGGTGTTAAGACCTTTCACCTTCACAAAAGTAATAGTAGTAGCCACTCTCTAATTGCATACAATTTTTTTACCTTCAAATTTTATGGAATTTTTGTGCTGTATTATTGAGCAGTATGTCCTACTTAACAAAATAGGTATTCTTGCTGCACGTACCTAGGCTCACAAAGTGTTCAGCTGTGATGTTACATCACCTGGCATGTAGGCAATACTTCGTACTCGTGGAGATAAAAATATCGTAAGAAACTGATATTGTGCCGACTATTCCCGAAAGCCCAAGTGAAACGAAATAGACAGTGTGTGCTGGGCTTACATGTGTGTAGGTCTACGCTGTAGACAGCATGTCGAGGTTTACGCGGAAGGAATTAGTCAACATGCATTTGATGTACGGTGCGGCAGGCTGCAGTGGTCTGGCACGTAATTTTTACAAGCAGAAATACCAATACCGCGTGACAGCTCATCGTGGGACGTTAGTCGCAGTTGACCCAGCGCATAAGGGAAACCGTTACACTGACCATCATAATAATTNACAGCTCATCGTGGGACGTTAGTCGCAGTTGACCCAGCGCATAAGGGAAACCGTTACACTGACCATCATAATAATTAATGCAGTATTTTGTACTTGTTGACTCATGTGAACCTTTATACTGTTTAAACAATATGATAGCTACAAATGACGTTAATGCGTACGCCCAATACACGATTGTGTAACAGTAGTAAATTTTCCATTTAAGTCCACTTAAGACTAGATGNACAGCTCATCGTGGGACGTTAGTCGCAGTTGACCCAGCGCATAAGGGAAACCGTTACACTGACCATCATAATAATGAATGCAGTATTTTGTACTTGTTGACTCATGTGAACCTTTATACTGTTTAAACAATATGATAGCTACAAATTACGTTAATGCGTACGCCCAATACACGATTGTGTAACAGTAGTAAATTTTCCATTTAAGTCCACTTAAGACTAGATGNACGTTAATGCGTACGCCCAATACACGATTGTGTAACAGTAGTAAATTTTCCATTTAAGTCCACTTAAGACTAGATGGCCTGGTCTCGGTTGCTTACGATGCGTTTGCCTCCGCGTGTATGTAATATTACCTGCATGTCAGGCATTGTATCAGTGCAGCTGAAAACTTTGTGAGCTTTTTAAAATTAAACGGTGGGTCCTAGGCGCGTGCAACAAGAAGACCTTTTTTGTTAAGTAAGTACGACGTACTGCTCAATAGGACAGCACAAAAATGCCATAATACTTGAAGGTAAAAAAAATTGTATGGAATTAAAGGGTGGCTACTCCATTAGGAATCGAGATAGGCTATAAGTTGTATTGCATATGTCTATCTCATTTTCCACAAGGAATCTCCTAGCGAAATATTTCAGACGCGTTTCCTTACAGCCTGTATGTGCACAGTATTATATCTATTTAACAGGTTTCTCTACAGGAATACCTACATTATAGAGTAGCTGTTAGCATTCTAAACTATGAACTCGAGGGTTTCGAGTTCAATCCCATGATCTTCCAAATACATATACCAGTAGTTAAATAATACAAAGTTAATGTTTATGAACCTCGGAAATAAATAAGATTCATTTGAGCAAAACATAATTATTTTTTTNTAAATAATACAAAGTTAATGTTTATGAACCTCGGAAATAAATAAGATTCATTTGAGCAAAACATAATTATTTTTTGGTTATGAAAATGTTTGTCAATCTGCATTTCAATAGACCACAAGTGGTCAATAGATGGGTTGTAAATGGCAAAAAGCTGGGCTACAAGTGGTTTGCCAACAGTTGGTTAACTTACGGTAGACTAGAAGCAGTAAGCTATTGGGCCACTGCTGTCCCTCGTGGCCCACTTGGGTATGCTTGGGCAGATGTATTTTGCTACGTGGAAGTTGTCTGAACAGTGGACAATATGTAGCCAACTGCATACGACATTCAATAGTCATTATGTGGCCTACGTGCATCTTCGGGTGCATTTCGAGGGTTGACTAATAATGGTAACCGTTTGTGGGCTGCCCGTGTACAAGCATATTTGCGCAAGTGGGCCAACTGACTTTTGCTTCTTGGGCAGGCTTTCTCGGAGTGCGCCAGTTTCCGCCACCCCTGCACTCCACCTCATTTCACTCTCACCGACGCTCAAGACCTCGCTGTTAAGAGCACTAATAAAAAAATAATTATTTTATAACTGTACGAAAAACCATTCAACGTTTAGATTTTCCTCGCATAAAATGTTTTAGATCTCATAGTTTTGCATAATGGCCTGTCAAAACCACGATTTTAGTCGTTTTGGAAAGTAAAAATAAAATAAACGAAAAAATTCACAGACAATTTAACAAGGGTGGCTGAAAGGTCATGTCTTAATATATTTTATGATATGCATAGTATAATTTATTTTACAAAAAAATCGTAGATTGCTACAAATCCAAACTGTGCCAAAATTTCATTATTATTAGCAATTTCTAAAAATTGCGAACATATTTAATATCATAACTTTAAATACTTATTGATGTAACTCGTGGTATCTTATTGAAATATAAATTTTCTTATTCTGGTGAGTAAATTTTTTTCTTCTATGTACCAAAAAAACACTACAGTTGTGATATTTACGTGGCATTATGCAAAAAATTGTGGTCTAGAATTGTTTTATACGATGAAATAGTAGCGGCCTACTTGTAAGTAATGTCTACAAGTTGAACAATACTTCGTAAAAATATTAAATAATGAATTTTTGGTGACCAACGCCCTTAAGCGCCAACTAAGTCATCTCAACTCATTCAAGAACATGGTTTGGCACATGCATAAAATTTCGTGACTCGCCAAGGACTGTAGAAGTTTTCGTGTTTATTTGTCCTTTCACAAATGTATTTAATGATTTCTTACGTTGCCCTTTAAAGAGAAATTAGATAATTTTCTTAGTACAGGGCAATACTTAATTACTTCGACAGAATTCCAGGGCTAATAGGTGATACAAAAGTCGAACTGAAACATGGCGGTAGGCGCGTAGTTCCAGAATTATCGGACGTTGAACTTCGAGGCAATCGTCTGAACAAAGGTGACGTGCACGACCGAGAATACACGGACATTTCAACTATCACAATGTTAACAGACTAAACTGAACTTAAATGCCGACATGTGAGTCAGTCTTTAAATTAACTGCTTCGAAACGACGGCGGCTACTGCGATTGTTAACAAAGAACGTAGCGACAATCCACGTTGGCGTGTGAATCGCTCTGCAGCTTTTCGGAACTAGCAACGTAGCTTCAATGTCAGTGACATTAGGAAACGATAAGAATTGCCATAAGGAATAATGATACACAACAGCGTCATGGCTGTTCCGCTGTGATTGCAACGACTAATGTCTGTACTGTAATATGAACATTCATGACGACCATGAACTTGAACTGATCGATAAGAACGTCCGCGTTAGGGCCTTCTCTGTTACGCTATTAATGCTGTTAGCTGTATTTTTGTGTTTATCTATGCTTCCGCCCCCCCCCCTCCACACACACATAATGATGTTGCTATGTTTTTCTTAGCAGAGTGACATCGTCCTGGCCGTCGTATCGGGGGGTTATCAGTGACTGCGTATTGTTTGGATGCTTCCAAAATTGTGTAGATTTGATTATTTTGATTAAAGTAGGATTTTGTTTCCGGAGTAGTGAAGTTAGCCTCGGAGACNTTTTTTTTTTTTTTTTTGCTTCGAATGTGCAAGAACCGCGACAACCACTGCTAAAACACGTCTTTCTTAAAACTTTATTCTCTTTCTCAGAAAAAAAAATTTGCCAATCAGTAAGTTGCAATTTGATCATTTCTATGGAATTCTTAATTTGGCTATGTAATCAATAAAATATAAATTACTATAGAAGTATAAATAATGTATATAACTTAAAATGGTTTAACACACACATGTTACAATTTTCTTGATAGCTATACTAATATTGATTGGAATATTTTGCAATAGACTGTTATCAATTTCGATTGTGACTCTTTACAATATCACTTCTTGGAATACATAATACAAATTTTTGCTACTCTCTACTTTATTGGCGTTACTTATTCCAAGAAAATTTTATAAAATAGGAAGCAATTAATTTTTATTAGCATATGTCACACACATACGAATATCCGTTTATTTCAGTGACAGATGTTTTTTATGAACCTACGAATATTATGTACGCATCAATAAAGGAATTTATAAACAAAAATAGAGGAATACTAAAAAATTATAACTTCACTGTATTCCTTTTTACGTTCCATGTAAAGGAATGCTACATGACCTACTGTATCTATTACTGTGGGCGACGAACCACTCGATAACGTATTCCGTTCTCTGACACGCCACCAAACATTACAGGTTAGGCATCCCCGCATTACGCGCAACGCATAGCTGGGACGGCTATCCATAGAACCCGTATGCTGACATTTCTATGTCTAAGTCAAGTATAGCATAAACTATTAGTAACGAATCTATAATTCAATTGAGTAAAGTAATTTCTGCCATGCTGCACGAAATATTTAACACTTTTTAGCACCATATGTAAACTTTTACAGAAATGTGATGAGTTGATATGTAGTAAGTTAAGACATTTCCCCATTTAATTTAAAAAGTCGCTATGTTATTCATACAACTGTTTTGACCACTATTTTTCGACAATACGTCTACCTGGAAAAATAATTTTGGTCATGAAACACATGTACAATACGTAAACATTGCAAAAATAGCTATACATTTTATCCGTAGCAAGTACAATTTAAATGAAAATATAATATTATTCCCAAGAAAAAATGCATTGGCAACTTCTAAATATAGGATGAATATTCTTTCGGGGGGAGGAAAACAAAGTGTGATTAATCCTAGACTCATGTAACGGTTTTTGCGAAATTAATGATTCTGAGAAACAAACTCATGCGTAAAAAACAGCAATACCGCATAGACTTACTGCAATACTCAACGCTTTCAGCAGAAAGTCCACAAACGATTAGTTATCAGTTGACGACAAAACGTGCCTGTCCCCGCGAAAATAACGTCAGCAAGTAAGAACCGCGGACGCGTGACGCAACCTCGTGCTCGTATTGCTTCAATGGGTCCCGGTTCAACTGGACTGAACAAGAACATGGAATGTTGAAATGGTTTGCATTTCACTACACTCGGAGCAAGTTGCCAGCGGAGGAACAATCCCACGCAAGCAAAACTGGCCTCTCTCACTTTCTCCGAACAAATCTGATCAGAACAAGGCGACCTCCGTGGACGAGGTCGTTAAGGCAACTTTGCACCAAGAGGTTCCGGGTTCGAAATCCAATAAGCCATGCGCGTTTGCGTCGTTTACGGAAGAATGGAGTGAAGAGATTTGAGAGGCTCTTTAAGAGGCCTTGAGAGCCGATGAAGATGAAACGTTGTGAATATGGAACAGCGCTGGAATGCAAGGGCGGGGGAAACGGGAGATACCCGAGAAAACCCGCCAAACAGTGGCATCGTCTGGCACGATTCCCACATGTGAATATCTGGAGGCGACCCTGCCGGGAATCGAACCCGGTTCGTCTGAGTGGGAGGTGAGTGCCCTAGCTGCTACGCCAACCGCGGCCCCCTTTTACATACAGTAAACGTGAACAAGGGTTTGCCCCGCTTCTTGTAAACGACCAACCATTAGGAAAGTGTTATAACACACTGTTTTCCCCTGCGGCTTAAGATCCTCAAACACATTATATATGTAGAGTGTTCGGAAACTAAACGCCCAAATTCGGGAGGTGATTATTTATGAAAAATAAAGTCGAAAAAATAAGGACACCATATACCTAAACAAAGTACTGAAGGAGATATGAGCCTGTGAAGAGTGGGTTTTGAAAATGGATTTTTGCTGAATGCCTTGTATTTTCTGTCAGCGGTAGGGATGGCGGCGAGTTTGGCCTTTTACCCACAGTACGTCCCACGTGTTTGAATGGGACACGGCCCATTTGGCGCGCTATGGAGCGTGTACTAGTGGAGGGCACGTCGTTGACGTGCTGACGTATCACTTGCTCAAGCCTAAGAGTCCGCACAGACCGAGAACGGCCAGCATTACGCATGTGTCTCTGCAACATGGGAAGCATAGTCACCTTTAACGCTGCGGACTTTGTAGTCAATGTACAAGGCCTTCGGCAAAAATACGTTTTCAAAACACAATTTTCACAGGCTTATATCCCCTTTAATATTCTGTTTAGGTATATGGTGTCTTGTATATTTCGACTTTATTTTTCGTAAGGAATCCACTCCCGCAGTTTGGGAGTTTAATTTTCAAACCACCTGTAAAGTCCAAGTCCAAGTAAGTTTAGAAAATTACACCAAAGGGACAGCGCACCGCATTCGTGCGCACTCATTCTAATAATATTTTGCAGGATAACTATTTTTTACAAGATATTTTACTGGTATTTATATTACCTATAAATGTACCATTATAATGTATACAAACTTATAAATAAAAGTTTAATTTAACAAAAAATAAAACCCTTTTGTTTTTACAAAATTATAAAACGCCTGTGATACATGGCATATTTAGGAAGCAACCAGACATGGCATGCATAAGTGGTTTTTCAAAGGTCTGATTCAAAAACTGTGAAAAACCCGCGTATAGACTATAGAGTGAATCTCACAATATTTCGCCTTTTATTTGTTGGTTTCATTGCACCTTGGCCAAAATGAATTTTTAATTAAGGCGATGACTCCTGGGTTCTTGCTATGAGTCCATACGTTAACAGAATAGCCGCAAATTCTGGCCCCGCTTATTTCGTTTACATAAGTAAGTATGATTTGTATGTAAGCCGTCCTCAGACTTCGTGGCACATCAGTGAGGACGTTAAAAATCAATAATTGACTATTGCAATTTAATGAAAAATTGACATGTAATCTGTATTGATGTGCTACTTAAAAATTAGATAGAAGAATAACTACGTATCAACGCCTCTTTGTGCGTCAAATTTTGAGCCTTCCAGCAACGCGTATAAAGCGACAGATATCTATGGAATCGTTTCATGCTGCACGCCCCACGAAGATAGCAGAAGGTTATGGCGATTTAAGAATCTTTCATCGCGGTGTTATGGTANGTTTCATGCTGCACGCCCCACGAAGATAGCAGAAGGTTATGGCGATTTAAGAATCTTTCATCGCGGTGTTATGGTAAAGCACGTGAGTTGGGGTCATAGCAACACAGTCGAATTTTGGACTTTTAATTTCTACCATTCCAAAGGAATACTACNAAGCACGTGAGTTGGGGTCATAGCAACACAGTCGAATTTTGGACTTTTAATTTCTACCATTCCAAAGGAATACTACCGACCACAAGGATTCCTGCAAAACATCCGAACGTGCGACAGCAGTGTGGCCGTACAAATATTCTTGAAGAAAGTGGCAGCCGACAGCTGTCACGGCTCGTTTCACGGGACAGACCCACGTCAATTCAGTAAATAATATCGTAATTCAATGACGGGTCCTCAAAAACTGTGCTTACCCCATACCATGCTATGTGACTTGTCTTATATTGGCAACATCGATACCGAGCACTTACTAACTGGAAACGCCAGCTTTGGCCTGCTGAGCCACATTACCAGCTCATTCGGGCATCGTATCCCGCACGTGAACAAGGAACTGTACTGGCGTTGACTCTAGTATAATATGAGGTGTGTTTATTTGGAACACATCAGGACAAGACTAAAACTATGAGCTAATGAAAAATAAACTGTGCATGAAGTCAACATGACAGAAATCGCAAAGGGGAAAACATTTTTGATTGAAAATGGTTTCAAATTCTGTCCTGCCACGAATGTGACGTTCATAAATAAATGAAATAATTTTATTTTTATAACAGTGGTGGCAATACTCAGTTGATCACATTTTATATTCGTGGTCTTAGAAATGTATTAGGGCCTATGTAAAACATTAAGTCTTCAAATATTATCACATTTAGCTATGCGGATAATAATGTATGTGAAAAGTTTTAATCGTTTCTGGGAATATTAGCTAGCTTCAAACAAATTATGTCAAAAGTTGTTTCAGTTTTTTTTTTTAATTATAAATTGCCTTCTGCCGTACTCATTTGTGGATGTGGACATAAGTTAATCGGCCTAACATTCATTCGTTTAATGTCGCGTCGCATGTCACTTATTTCCTTCCTGTTCACAATGACAGAATTATTTCTTTTACTGCAGTGTTTAGGTCAATATTTATGGATTATATGTGTATTTTGAATCAAGTTAGAAGCTTCGTTTAGCGGTTGCATTTGCGCTAAACCAAAAAACAGCAATGACATTAAGTTTTCTTCATTATTTACTGTATTCTTAATTGTTATTCTTATTTACTGTATTTAGTTTTTTTCATTTTTCCGAAAAGAAAATATTATCTGCTATAACAGTCAGGGCTGCAAACTTGATGANACTGTATTTAGTTTTTTTCATTTTTCCGAAAAGAAAATATTATCTGCTATAACAGTCAGGGCTGCAAACTTGATGCTTTTCTCTTCATTGTCATATTTGCAACATGTTTAAAAGTTAGTGATTTCTGTGATCGGTTGGCAGATCTGGTTATTTAGAAGGAAACCCGAGGTTTTTTTTATCATCAGCTTATCACACTTTCGTTCCTTTAGGATTGTACATTTTCCCTTAATATATTATTCAAAGACATGTAGTACTCTCTGGGTTATTAAGAACATTTGTATAAAATTACACGTACTTTATTTGTTTTTACAAATTACACATACAAAATATAAAATTACCAAAAATTTGTATGTGTAAATTTACACTTGTTTTTTGCAGTCTATCAAAGTAATCAGACAAGTCTAATATAGTGAAAATAAGATTTATTTTTTAAAATAGATATGTAAAATAGGTCTTACGCTGAACATATACAAGTGATTTACAAAAGGCCCATTTTTAACTTTAAATTTACTCGATAATTAATCCACAATTTCATGAGTACATAATGTTACCAAGTTTTTTTTAAAATCATTTGACTATGGATTTGTGTTTACTTATCACCAACATTTTTATTTAACCAGGATAATGTGGCCAACATTTCAGCTGCTTTTTCCCAATGTAATTCAGTGCTATGAATCGTAAGCAGTTTTTTCTCAACACGTACAGTATAGTTTAAGATGTTTATGGTACCAAACCATGTTGGCAGGCTGAACAGAAGATGGTTTATTATATCTACATAAGAACCGCAAAACACAAGTCTAGTTCGAAACCGGAACATCAAGGTCCACAGGTGACGCCTTGCAACCTCGGCCAAATCAAGCATAGATAACCACATGAGCATGTTATTTAGGTTTCAAAGTTCAGATTTTATTTGCTTCCCAGCGCACATAACATTTTCTTTGTTGTAATTGTTCCATTCATATTTTGTTGAACTTTAGTAAAGGCTTTGACTGTGTTAACCATCGCCTGTTAATAAGTAAACTGTCGTCATTATATAATGTTTCTTCTGAAGTTTGTGATTGGTTTGCTTCCTTCTTGTCAAACCTTTTTCAGGGAGTAATGTTTGGAGATGATGTGTCCGAACGACATCCCCTAATGTCTGGTGTTCCTCAGGGTTCTGTTCTTGGGCCGCTCTTGTTCTCTATTCATTCACGACTTGCCAAATCATCTGGCATTTTGACGGTTTACGTAGGTCAACTTCTGTGGTGAGAGTGAATTCTGATATGAATTCAGTAGTGCAATGGTCGTTACAGAATTCTCTGTTAACTTAACCTGCAAATAAACGCAAGCTATCTTAATTAACCCTAACAAGCGCCTTCGTAGAATGGACAAGTCGTTTCTCAACATGATCTCGTTAGGCGGCGTGCTGCTAACTTCAGTAACAAATTTACGAGCACAAGTTTAGTCATTGACGAAACACAATCGTGGTTAGATCATACAACAGTTGCGTGCAAATAGGTAATTTCTGCATTGCATTCACTTAAGCGTTTAGAGAATTTCCTACCATATAAGTGCCTAAACTGACACTTGTAAAAGCGCTGATATTTTCCCAATTTGTAACTATCTGACATTTAAGAATGCTGGTCATCAAAAAATTCATTATTTTATATTTGTACGAAATGCTGTTCAACGTTTAGACATTACTTACGAGTACTAGTTCTTCGCACGAAAGCATTTTAGACGACATGCTTTTTACACAATGTCTTGTCAGTGTTGTAAATCTAGTGTTTTTGCGACATACAAATAATAAAAGCTATCTCACCGAAATGAGAAAATTCACATTGAAGTGAGATACCCTGAGTTATTTCAATGAATATTTAAAATTACGCTACGAAATGTTTTCACAATTTGTAAAAATTGCTCCTTTGTATATTATTATTTGTAGCAATCTATTTTTCGTAGAATAAGTTTTGCTAACCATGCCTTGAAATGAATTAAGGCATTACCTTTCAGTCGCCCTTGTTAAATTTTCTTTAAATGATATTGTTTGTTTTATTTATATGTCCCAAAAACACTAAAATTAAGATTTTGACATACCATAATGCAAAAACTATGGGGTATAAAATATTTTAAGCGTGGAAAGAGTATTTATAAGTAGGGATGCACTGATATATCGGTAGCCGATATATCGGCCTATTTTTAGGATATCGGTATCGGCCGCATATTTGCCGATATTTTCATTTTTACAAAAAAGTTGATATTTGGTATTCAGTATACTTACAAAAAATACAAAGTGAAAAAACCATTAACCAAAGCTTAAATATAATGACAACATAAAAACACAGTTAAAATTAACAAAACTAGGACGAACTTTCACTGAAATAGATACAAAAGAAAAGAGATACGGTCATTTTTTTTATAAAAACTACTAAAATGATTGTGTGTTCATAGAAAACGTAGATATAGCTGCAGATGATGTAGTTGATGCACGGGCAAGTAAATGCGACTGGAATATTTGATTCCCTTTATTGCTTTAGATCAAGTGCAATGCCCACTATTTTAAGGTACTTTTTTGGTCCATATCATTATGCAGCTGAAGAACTGTTTGCAGGTACTTTTTCGTGCATATAATTATATAGCTGGCGGAAGAATATTTGTATAAGTAGAAACACTGTACATGGTTTATATTTGAAAGTAAGGGCGGTAACTGATTTTTGGTACATGCACTTAAATTTTTTTAAAGTGCGTATGCTTAATGTATAACAAGGCGGACATGCACTTATCAATGCATTGAACTTCTCCTTTGTCAAAAACCAACAGTTTAAGCTGTCAGACTAAAAATCGATAGCATCTTTCCTCTTAATGTTTTAATGGAGTTATCTCATTTTAAATGGAGTTACCGGCCGATATATCGACCGATATGTCGTCCGATATTATCGGCTTCACTTGACCGATATATCGGCTGGCCGATATATATGCTAGACCCATATCGGTGCATCCCTACTTATTAGTAATGCCTACAAGTTAAATGGTGTTTCCTACAAGTATTAAATAATTAATTATTTGGGTATCAGCACGCTTAATCATTCAACGAGATTATAAAGACTGCAGAATTGGTTTATGCACTTTATATACCAATTAAAAACTAGCGAACATGTAACCCCTTACAAAAAAATTAACCGTTTGTCTTAATTCAGACAATATGAGAAATCTACAAACTTTTCTCTGGTTATTAAAACTGCTGCGTTTCGATATTTCTTTCTACTTTTCCTGGCGAATTTAATTTCCGTCTCTGTCACTATCACGGAACTCAGGTAAACTTGACACTTCCCCGCACAGAACTTAATTTATACTCCAGCTCATTTACTGTTGGGGGACCACGGTGATGTAGTAGTCAGACTACTAACTTCACGCCAAGGCGAACCAGGCTCGATTCCCGGCGAGGCCACCCGGATGTTCGCAAGGGGCAAACGTGGCGGACACCCCCACCCTTCCCCTTCCAACCATGCATTCCGCTACTGCTCCATCTTCACCTCACTTCAACCTTCACCGGTGCTCAAGACCTCGCTGTTAAGCCCGTCACACTGTCAAATTTTTTCCGTGAAACTGCTTCCTATAATTCGGTCAAATAAAGTTGTAAGGCTGCGATGTCAAAGAAATGTCATTATCGAGGCCATGTTCGTCTAGGAAAGTTGTATGGCTCTACTTTCCATCAAACATTTTGATAAATGGAAGAGTTCAAAATTTTTTTGATGTTTGGTAGACTCAGGCAATCAGGGTCGTAGATGACAAAAATTGCCATTTCCGACATCGCGAAACATTAAAATAACGAACAATTGACGAAAACTAAATACGGCTGTGACGATATGAATGAAATTTGAAGTTATTAATTCAGAATAATAATAACTCATAGGCATTAAATTTAACTGTGCAAGAAATGTCTCTGATGAATAAAACTTGAAATTTTTAAGGAAGTGAAAATAAATCACAGCATTTGCTTCATCTCTTCCTGTAGTGGACTGCACGGAAACATAACAACAGTATCTTACTTCGACATTAATTACTAATGAAAATTCAGACTTAATTATCTCAGCAAAAAAAATTTAAAATGTGGCAAATTTTCTAATACATTTAAGATTATTGATCCAATTCGCTGAATGGAAAAATGTTATGGTCGTATTTCATCTCCAAATGTTATTGTCAAAAAATATTTGAATGCAAAAATTTGACAGTGTGACAGGGAATTACAGTGCAGACTGACACCATTCAACTTTCAACAAACCATTTACTCTTTCTAGCTGTCACCTCTTGAACTGTTGGTACAGCAGTCGTGACTCTCAAAAATATTATGTCCGCAAATAATCGCCTGAACTATCTCATCAGTTATTACTTGCTACTTATACCTAATAGTTTTTTTTCTCATGCAGTAATGTCTGTGTGAAAGTGAATTTGTTTTTCTTTAGTAATTTTTTAACAGTAATTCTTTATCGGTTTACGTTGTAAATTCATTCAATTCTTGTTATCTTGGGTCTAAATTTATTTTAATGTTTCACTTTTAACGTGTGATTGTGCGGAAGAGAAGACGCGCCTGTCTAAATTGATCCAACAATAAGTAAGCCAAATAAAAAAGTGGTTTAAAGAACGCTGTAGAGTGGACTGTGTTTAGCCATGCAAGGACTATATTAGCATACGTTTCGAAAGTCATTATATTGCCACTGATCATAGAACCGAACAATACTGCAATTTATACAATAAATATTAATTCCCTTTGTTGACTGAAGAAATAAAGAACGCCAACCGTAACGTAACAATTTTTACATATAAGCAAATAAGACGCTATGGATATGTTAATTTTATCGGTTCTTTGGACAACGCATATTTTTTTGTAGCAACAGTGATGTTACTATAAATAGTGTCCTTTGCGAGATGACCGAGAAACTGTTAGCCTCTATGGCCCATGAACATTCCGAAAAAATGAAACGTAAAAGTTGTTCGCTTCTGCCTCGAAACTTTAATGCTTGCCAATTAAGTATAAATGCAAGCGCGTGGTTTATAGACAGATCTCATTTTATAAAAAAAAATCCATTTAATTGCAGAATTTGTGTATGCTCTTATCAAAAATTTTACAAATAGCTAATATGTGACCCTTACTACAAAACACCTTCTTGGTGTTTAGACCGTAGGCGTAATCTACACGACTTACTGGTGTTATTCAAAGTGCTGAAGCCGATCATTCTTTCTACTTTGCTGGCGAATTTAATTCCTGCATTTCTACCACGGCTTAACAGCAAGATGCTGAGCACTTGTGAAGATGAAGTGATGTGAATATGGAGCAGCGGTGGAATGCAAGGGCGGGGGAAGCAGAGGTGCTGACCACCGGCAACGTCCACCACGTTTCTCACATACGAAAATCTGGGTGATCCCCGCCGGGAATTGAGCCCTATTCTCCTTGGTGGAGGCCACGCTGGTTTAGCGGATCCGTCACAATTGAAGTGTTTACATCCCGAATTTTTAGGACATGTGTAACGAAATAATTATCGCCGCTCTTAGGTAAACTAAGAATTGATTTATTATTTTTAATTAGCAAATGTTAATAATTCGGTTGCAAGGAGGTAGGAAGGAATTCCACCACTTTACCCTTTCCCCAAACTAAAAATTTTGAATTTAATAGAACCGAAGTGTCACTATTTTGCGATGAATTTAAAATGCTATCACATTAACGCAATAACTCAGTTTTACCTATATTTTAACTTAAATATTGCCCACGCTTACTTTACTTAGCTATTTTAGAAGTGCATGGTGAAAATTCCGTTCTTTTTCCTTCGTTCGTTAAGAGAAGGCTACGTAGATTTCCTCGTAGCAACATTTTCGTNATTTTGAATTTAATAGAACCGAAGTGTCACTATTTTGCGATGAATTTAAAATGCTATCACATTAACGCAATAACTCAGTTTTACCTATATTTTAACTTAAATATTGCCCACGCTTACTTTACTTAGCTATTTTAGAAGTTCATGGTGAAAATTCCGTTCTTTTTCCTTCGTTCGTTAAGAGAAGGCTACGTAGATTTCCTCGTAGCAACATTTTCGTAAAAACGCATTACACATTCTGAAGAGCTTCGAATGAAATATTGTTCTTGAAAGTGATTTTGAAAGTCATTAACATATGCGACAGAAAAGAAATAATTCTCTTGGTTTACTAGAGCAATTACGGCTTCGTTCACACGAAGTGGGTGCGATCCGCGCGCGCATTAGTGCTGGCGCGGCTTCGCCCGCGTCGAGCGAAAAATCTGCGTTTGGTCCAACGGGCAAAACACGCATGTGCGGATGCGGGGCCACCGCAAAGTTTTAACATTCAACGGGCGCATCAGTGCTCTGTTCCTGCCGCACCGCACCCGCTTCGTGTGAAAGGAGCCTATAAGGCTATTCACGGTAAAGTGAGCACTTTTTAAGGCCCGTTCCACAATGCACGGATGCGTAAGAAAACGAACTCGGAACACGTAAACGGAACGAGCATACGACTCGAGATAACTTTTTAAACATCCCACAATACGAAAAAACATACAGTCCTGCAACTTGCGAAATAGAAAATACTCAGCTGTAACAAATTACTTATATATGTTTAATATGGTCACGCCTTATTTTTAATAGTTTTACGCTGTTAAACACTGCGTAAATGCCACTGCGAAATCATGTGCAAGTGCTTATTAAAACAAAAATTATAATAACCACGGCAAATCCATACACTTCTGGCCGTATAAACAACAATGGCCTCGGAAACGAATAACAACAAACCAAATACTCGATTCATATTGGCTACACAGATTCATGGACATGGAAGAATTGGGAGTGGCCGAGCTTTCTTACGTGTATCCGTACGTTATCCGTGTCCTCATGCGTCTCATTGTAGATTGAACACGGGGTGTGTTACGTGCTCCGCTCCCGTGATCCGTATCAGCATCCGTGTCGTTGAACGGGCCTAAGGCCCTCCCAACAGGCATTAACCACTAATTTTTATATTTTATTGCACCCTCAGACATTTGAGAATGATGAAATGTATACACAGTGTTTATTAGTCACATGGCAATGCTTATTTTAAAAAGTGGCTGAAGGATAGAAAGTGAGTGAAAGGAAAATATTACCAGGGCCTTATAGAGTGCTCAGTTTACAGTGAAAACCTTAGCAATAAGTGTACACCGGCAGGTGCTGCTCGCCTGCGCGCGCGAGGCGACACTCACCTCTCGCTGCTGCTGCTCGGGGTGAAGCTGGTCGACTTGTACATCTCGACTGCCAGCCTCCCGGAGCACTCGACCGCCATCCCCCCCTGGCAAGCGGCCACTGGTTGTGCGCTTTCACGCTAGGGTCGCTGCCTGCTCCAAGCTCCGTCCGCCCACCGTCAAGGCCGGTTCTCAAGCCACGTTTACAATTGATTTGGCGTTATAGTCAATGCACCGTTACTTCCAACTTTTCTGAAGCCCTGCTAAAGTTCTACTTTCAAATTATTCATCCGCCTCATGCAAACAAAGCATTGCCCAGTATAGAAAATGTTACCAAAAGGAAAACGCACCACATTCGTGCGCACTCATTTTAATAATATTCTGCATAATAACTATTTTTTACTAGCCATTACCAACACATTTATTTTCTCACGGTTTTATTCGCATAAATTATAAATTAAATATTATAACTGACAGACAAAATATAATAAAAGTTCAATTTTTCCAAAAATAAGATACTTTTATGTTAACAGAAACATAAAACGCTTGTGATACATGCAATATTAGGACACAACCATAAACCTAATACATGGGGTCATTTTTCAAAAGGTTTGATTCAAAAATTGTGAAGAAACCGTGAATAAACTATACACGCTATTCATTGTAAACTGACCACCATTGAAAGCTCTGTTTAAGATCTACTTGCTTGTATGCACATTGTGTATTATTCCACCATATGTACAATTATCATGGCCATGGGTCTCATTACTTTATTCATGCGTCGGTTAAGTGAAACCATAAAATTATTAGAAAAGTACATAGTTTACAAATTTGCTAATATTCATACTTTTGTGTGCATATAAAAGCACAAGCCAAAACAAATATTTTCAATATTCACAAACGTTACTAACATTTTTAACCAA
Source organism: Clitarchus hookeri (assembly GCA_002778355.1). NCBI lineage: Eukaryota > Metazoa > Arthropoda > Insecta > Phasmatodea > Phasmatidae > Clitarchus > Clitarchus hookeri. The sequence goes on from NQII01006397.1 coordinate 91,768, forward strand.
CGTTAAGATATAAAGGAACTATTTTCCCTCTATCGTTACCTACTTTACTGGACGCTTGCCAGTAATTGTGCCCGTTAAAATATATGTACGTAGTGGCAGTGACAATTTTCAAAGGTTGATTTAAAAAGTGTTCGAATAACCGTAAACAGCCTATACCAAAAGTTGTTACTCTAAGTCTTGGATACAATTTTAATATTGAAGGAGGCTACAACCGTCGTTAGTTCTGGCGGCGACGCTAAACGTTAAGGCTCGGCTTCACCCCTTTTGCATAAATTCTTCGTTTTCGCGTCATAATTTCGGATTCATAGTAATTAATGACAAAGTACTATTATAGAAAATTTCAATTTTACGAGTTGTTTAATATTTGTGTGCCTGTTGTAAAAAGCCGATGCAAAAAACAAATAGTATTAACTGTGGCCAGCAGATAGACCCACCAACGTTCTAAAATTTTATTTTATTGATTTATACGAAATCAAATAACAAATAGTGCTAAAAGCACCTTGAAATAATTTAGCGAAACTGAGGTTTGTGGAATCCAAATATATTTAGCACTGACAAGCAGGAATTACTCTCCATTTATAAATTATTCTACTTATTTTCATCTGTTTCGTCAATAACTGTAGACATTTAAATTTTCTAATCGTTACATAACATTTAGCATTTAACTTTTAGCTATAAGTCGATTGTAGAAGAGGTTTCACCAAGGCGGTCGCCTGTGTGAAAACCACGGCGTAACACGGAATCAGTCTCTATGTGGGGGGTATATAGAGAGTTGACGCAGTGATGCACCACTGTAGTCGCGTTCAGAAGGACCCGGATTCGAGTTCCGATCCGGCCATCTTGATTTAAGTTTTACGTGGTTTCCCTAAATCGCTCCAGGCGAATGCTGGTATGTTTCCTTACTGCAGGACATGGCCGATTCCTTCATCTTTCCTTCTTCTCTGAACAACTTGCTCCGTCTCTAACGATCTCGCTGTCGACGAGACGTTACTAACTTCCTACATCAATGCAGGGCAACTAAATAAATCTGGGGTCCGTAGAGTGCTCGTGTATATGCGTATGCGTATATAAACATAATTATAGATGCATGTATGAACAATCTTTCAATCATAGTTAAACTTATTTGCACATGATAATACACATTTTCGTTAGGCATTTTTGAAATCTTAATTTAAAACTTTAACTTCAGTTCTGCCTGTATGACGTTATCAGATTATGTCGTCACACAACATACTCGTACAATTCAGATGAAATAAACATAACCGCATAAAATAAATATGTATTTTTTTTATAATTTGTTTGGATACAGCTACGTAACGTTACGTTNAATAACAAATAGTGCTAAAAGCACCTTGAAATAATTTAGCGAAACTGAGGTTTGTGGAATCCAAATATATTTAGCCCTGACAAGCAGGAATTACTCTCCATTTATTAATTATTCTACTTATTTTCATCTGTTTCGTCAATAACTGTAGACATTCAGATTTTCTAATCGTTACATAACATTTAGCATTTAACTTTTAGCTATAAGTCGATTGTAGAAGAGGTTTCACCAAGGCGGTCGCCTGTGTGAAAACCACGGCGTAACACGGAATCAGTCACTCTGTGGGGGGTATATAGAGAGTTGACGCAGTGATGCACCACTGTAGTCGCGTTCCGATCCGGCCATCTTGATTTAAGTTTTACGTGGTTTCCCTAAATCGCTCCAGGCGAATGCTGGTATGTTTCCTTATTGCAGGACATGGCCGATTCCTTCCCAGCTTCTGCTTCTCTGAACAACTTGCTCCAGTAAGCTTTTTAGTGTGGAATGGCTTAAAAAAAAATAAAAAAAAATAATAAAAAAAAAAAACTTGCTCCGTCTCTAACGATCTCGCTGTCGACGAGACGTTACTAACTTCCTACATCAATGCAGGGCAACTAAATAAATCTGGGGTCCGTAGAGTGCTCGTGTATATGCGTATGCGTATATAAACATAATTATAGATGCATGTATGAACAATCTTTCAATCATAGTTAAACTTATTTGCACATGATAATGCACATTTTCGTTAGGCATTTTTGAAATCTTAATTTAAAACTTTAACTTCAGTTCCGCCTGTATGACGTTATCAGATTATGTCGTCACACAACATACTCGTACAATTCAGATTAAATAAACATAACCGCATAAAATAAATATGTATTTTTTTTATAATTTGTTTGGATACAGCTACGTAACGTTACGTTTACGATGAACAAGTTTGTTCGAATTTTTTCTTGGAAACTAACTTTGCATCACTCTCATGGGCGTCTACCTGTATCAACTTCAGTTTGGGGGGGGGGACAATGCTAGGTTAATGAAGGAATTAGTGTCTCGTTGACTGTGGGGTCATTATGTGTGTGTGGGATAGAGAGAGAGAAAGTGTGAGTGTGTGTGACAAAGGATTATAAGAGATACATACAAATTTAATTGAGTGGTCATTTAAATTGTAAAATTTACAATAATACAAAATTTTAAATTTCTTAAAATATTTTATTTACGCACACATAATTTCAACCAAACTATCTTCTAAACGTCGTAATGGGGTGGAGAGTCTGGCAACAGCGCACGCTGTCTGTACTGCAGTGTAAGTACCTACTGTACTGCAATCTGCACTGAATTTAGCCTCGTACTTTGTATCACCAAAACCACTGGCTCATAGTTTGAAGAGCATTACGCCTGTCTGGCTGTCTGTGGTATGAAAAATATTTTCAATTCCTAATGGAAAAAATGTAATGATACTTTGTTCAAGCGTTGCAAGGACGTCCTTAAATTAATGCTTCGTGAATTCTGTTTCTCGGCGCGTATACTGTGCCTCAATTTAGACGTATGTTTTATTTCGTACTTATAGCTGTGTTAAATACAAAAAAGGACTAACACATTTTAATACAAGTGCTGTTATATGTAAAAATATCTAGTTGGGTGCCAACGTATGAATTTACATTGTTTTTTAATTTCGTTTGTAAAATATTAGTGCCATCACCAATAAGCAAGCCTATTAACACGACATGACTAGTGATAGCTAAATCAAAAAATTGCACACATTTATGAAAGACGATGCAAACTGTAATGTACATCACAGTGTACAGCATTGAAAGTACTAGTAGATCCCACGTTTTAAGATAAAATGTTAGCATATTACTGTACAGAAAATATAATCGAGTACTGTTAGTACTAGCTATACATATATAGTATGTGTCACCATCTGCTATCGATGTCTTTTCACGGAATGTGAATTTTCATTATAATAGCCATAGCCAATATAAGAACATAAAACGTAGGTATTGTAATCTATTGCCATAATTTTTACTTGAAATTATTTTTTACTAATATTTAGAGCAAGTAATCTAAAAATTATACATTAAAATTTCAACGATTCGTTTGCATTGTCAAGTTCTGGTTGATAAAATATAATATATAAAAATATAATGGGTGTACTTACTATTTTTACCTTCACATTCCTGAAAGAATGATGTAATAATCTGGCACCTTCTTGCAGCACTCTTAAATCAATCTGTATGGTTCATTGCGAACCTAGTAATAAGACACATTATTCAATTCGTACAACGACTTCACATCAGTACGGGTCCTGGAATACTAACTCACAAGGCTTCTTGCTGGCCGAGCACGAAGCAAGTAAAGTATTAAGTGATTAGGGCATCCGTCGTCCGGGTAGGGGTGGGGGGCGGGCTAATGATGGTCGCTGAGATCCAATAAAGAATGCGACGGAGAGTAGCAGAGGGCATGAGCAGGTAGAAATACCATGTTACGAATAACTTTCAGGAATCAGGGTAAGGTGAGGTACTATTGCCTCCGTTAGTATCACACTCTTGAATCCTTGAATCTTGATGTCAGTTGAGTATTACTGCCTACTTGCACGGTAATAGAATATTAAGAAATGAGAGAAGAATCCTTACAGATAAATGAAAAAATTCTCTTGATCAAGGGATGAGATTCCCCAACCCTTGCCCCCCCCCCCTTTTTGACACCCTTGCCGGAAACTTGGGGAGGGTATCTCCTCCCCCTGACGAAACCCATTGCTCCTGCGTGTGCATGGTATTCGATAGGAGCACTGCCACAACGGCTTCTAAAAGAAAGAAAATTCTTTTTCGCTTTTTCTTGATAAACAACAGACGTGGCTGGCGGCTACAGTACATAAAACTACGATAATACCGAAAAACGTAATTTTCTTCTGATAATTTGCCTAGTTTTGATTTCGAAGAATGAGTTTTACGCCATAAAAATTCCTGTCACATAGCAGCCAACGCTATAAAAACATTTTTCTCGTTTATGCATGGACACTTACTTGTAGGCCTAAATATTGATCGTCTGCATGAACAATCGTAGTTTTGCCGAAGACATCCGTTATTTAATTTTCATCGTATCTTAAACGGGGCCTCAGTTGTGTAGTGATCAGACACACTGTGGACCGTTTTAGATTCCCGGTGACGAATATTGTCATTAGCCGGCGGGTTTTCTCGGAGTACTGCTGTTTCGCCCACCAGTGCATTCCCTCGCTGCTCTTAATCCACTTCCTTTCACCCCTTTGCATCGGCGCTGTAAACCTTAGCTTTCAAGCACCGTCCAAATCTCTCACTTTATCCGTTGCAACTGAAGTAAGTAGTTGGTAGAGACGTAGGGATAATGCGCGATCATGTGGTACCACTAAAGAAACCATGTGCCCATTAGAGCATAACATTAGTCTCAATTTTCTGCACACTGCTTGTCATTGTACTTACACGATAAATACGAAATGGGTGTATGGTAAATACGTGGACTGTCTGGAGGAGTGATGATGTCATCCCATTACATCCGCTCAAAGGGTGTGTGGCTGATATGCGGACAATCACTTGCGTGGATTAACGTATACACATTTTGTAAAGTGAAACTCTTAGCTGGCCGTGCCGTTTCTAGAGCACATCATGGCAAAGTGTTATCGTGTACACCATAAGTTTTATTTTATTTTTATATAATATACTGTTACTTTGTGCTTAATTTTGCGGTTGTTTATATTTCTGTTCCATATACAACGTGTCAGTTGAACCTACTACATTCAGTTGACTTCGATTCCATTGAGAACATGTCAGTTGGAAACAGTACATCCAGCCAGCTTTTATAGATTTTGTACGTAAGCTAGCTACCGCGGGCACTTTTTCAGGTCATCAGATTCGTCTGGATACTTTACAATGTTTTTGATTCTTGCATCCAACTGCGATGTAGCCTTCCTTTTTTTCTGGCCCTCCAGATTGTGTGTGACTCTGTCAAAGATAAATCNCTTGCATCCAACTGCGATGTAGCCTTCCTTTTTTTCTGGCCCTCCAGATTGTGTGTGACTCTGTCAAAGATAAATTCATGATATTTTGTATCCTCTCTAGGATCTTGATCAACACCAATTTTTGAGTGATATTTCATAGGTAGGTTGTTTAAATTATTATTCCCAGCCCTCAATAGAGTTATTTCTGTAATCTTTTCCATAACAGTTCCACATATCCTCGAAAATGATGGGGTCTTCCAACCATTTTTAACAAAGAAATCTTAAAATTTTTAAGGTTTTTTTATTTTCCGGGGAATTTTCTTGAATTTGCAGCCAGCCGTCGTTAACTTTACCTAGTTGTAAATATGATAAAGCACAGTAGTACTTCATCATACTACATAGTACTTCTTCATAATTGTCAATGTGGTCCTTAACTTTTCCAAAATTATGTACTTTCCTCAAAATGCACCTAGTAAAGTGGAAATTGCAGTAATGTATACCAGATGTTTCAGGGGGAAACGGACATAAATTTAATAGGTGATATTATGGACCATTCTGACGGGAAAACGTCAATAAACATATTCTCTATACACAATGATATCCGAGTTGCAGTTATGTGACACTCGTGAAGTTTGCCATGTTGGCCATTGAATGCGCACATCACATGCACAGTGATGCGCACACCGCTTGCGCAAAGAGATGGCGTGATGTGTCGTACCGGTCTGGGATGTCGCAGTTAGGTTGTAGCACTTGACTAGCGGAGTTCGTATTCTGTGCTGTGATGCCACGAGTATTTACACATGCAAAGTATGCCGACATGGTGTACGTCTATGGCCATTGCAATGGAAATGCGAGCGCTGCTGTACGCGAATACCAACGACGGTTTCCGAACGTAGAATACCACATCGAACAGTATTGTCGAGGGCCTTCGACACATTGCGTGAATGTGGTTCTCTTTCCAGCTGTATCTAGGACACCTTTGCGAATAGAGCATATTTTTGTTGGTGTTTTCCCTTCAGAATTGTCCATACTATCATCTCGTAACGTATGTCCGTTTCCCCCTGAAACATCCGGTATGTATCCACGGAAACGACTATTTCTAGGCTTAAATAGCTACGACTTTACTTTGATGAGAATGTAATCAGGATTCTAACCTTGAAATTTTTTTACTATCAATGTAAAATCCAGTTGTAAATCTAGTTATTCTTGCTATGCAGAGGAGCGTATGCCACAGGAGTTAAATTTGTCTCCGGATATAAACTACCAAGATCAACATGAATGATGCAGACTTGACGGAACTACTTATTACAGCTTTAAAATATTATTCAATAAAATATATTATGTTCTCAGACGTTGCTGCCCTTCTTTTGACACTTGAAGACACCAGTAAACTGTCTTATTACGCACTGCAGGTTATAGCAATACTGGTCGCGTGCCACTTATTTCTGGGTGAAAATTAGTTATGGGAATAATCGACGTTGATAATCGATTAATAGATTATATTTAAATAATAGTAAGTAATCAATGTTGATTTATAATCGAAACCATAATCGATTATAAAAAATTATCTTCACTGCAAAGTTAATTTTTGAAAAATAATATTGGAATGAAGACAGTTATACTTTAAGTTATGATATTTCTTGCGCACTTGAAACAGTCACTTAATTCATTTTTTACATACACATGTTTCATTAACTTATCTTTTTAAATATTTTTTTTAATGTTTGTGACATTATGATTTGTGAAGAAAAGTGTCATGGCGCTGTTCCAGCGTATGTAAAATTTTGTTATTAAGATGTAACTTATGTTTTTGAGTTTGCAATGATGATTATTTTTTTTTTTTTTGTTTAACAGTAAAAATTCAACAACAGATGTGCGAATGTGCGTACTGCGTGTTCGTTCGTGTTGAACTTTGTATCCAAACACTATACAAAATGTAATATACTGAATCATTTTGTCAAATGATTGATTATTAATCGATTGAGGTAAATGAGAAGAATCCATTAATCGATGGTACGGAATAATAGATTTGCTCCATCACTAGTTAAATGCCCGGAAGTGTAGAGACTAGTGATGCAACGAATATTCGTATTCGCATTCGCATTCGCATTCGCATTCGCGAATATTCGCATGTTTTTGAACATTCGCATTCGCATAAATTATGCCAATATTTTGCGAATGTATTTGGCAATGACAAATGAAAATTTTTATTAAATAATAATTCAACTGGTATGATTAAGACATTTTTATTTATTAACATATTTTTATGTATAAGAGTGTATTTTAATGATATTTGGGAAACAGCCTTGTAGTTATTCACTAGATTACATAACAGAAACACACTCTTGATATTCTTTTATTCTTATTTACCTAAGCAAAATCCAATTAAGGCAGGTAATTTCTTTTTTGAAGATTTGATTATTATAACACAACTGTATGATCCAATACCATTGAACTGATTTAACACAAAACAATGGAAAAAAATATAACCCAACCTTTTTAATTATACAAATCAACTTTAAATGAGATATTTTGTAAAAACACTTTTAACAACATGCCTTTATGCAACCTAAAGGGTATCTTATTCAAATATGTGAGATGTTTTAATGAACTAGTAATCATNCGTACTGCGTGTTCGTTCGTGTTGAACTTTGTATCCAAACACTATACAAAATGTAATATACTGAATCATTTTGTCGAATGATTGATTATTAATCGATTGAGGTAAATGAGAAGAATCCATTAATCGATGGTACGGAATAATAGATTTGCTCCATCACTAGTTAAATGCCCGGAAGTGTAGAGAATAGTGATGCAACGAATATTCGTATTCGCATTCGCATTCGCATTCGCATTCGCGAATATTCGCATGTTTTTGAACATTCGCATTCGCATAAATTATGCCAATATTTTGCGAATGTATTTGGCAATGAAAAATGAAAATTTTTATTAAATAATAATTCAACTGGTATGATTAAGACATTTTTATTTATTAACATATTTTTTATGTATAAGAGTGTATTTTAATGATATTTGGGAAACAGCCTTGTAGTTATTCACTAGATTACATAACAGAAACACACTCTTGATATTCTTTTATTCTTATTTACCTAAGCAAAATCAAATTAAGGCAGGTAATTTCTTAAAACTTCTAAACTATATTATAACACAACTGTATGATCCAATACCATTGAACTGATTTAACACAAAACAATGGAATAAAATAAAACCCAACCTTTTTAATTATACAAATCAACTTTAAATGAGATCTTTTGTAAAAACACTTAACAACATGCCTTTATGCAACCTAAAGGGTATCTTATTCAAATATGTGAGATGTTTTAATGAACTAGTAATCATGTTTAATTGTAAATCAAATCGACTTCTTATGAATAAAGTTAAAAATATATTGTGAAGAAAACAAACAATATAATAATCTTCTTTTCAATTAAAACAAATATGTTCTTAACATTTTGTTAATTTTAACTTTGGTACTAAAACTAACTCACTAATTATGTAATTTTTAAGATATCCATTAAACATTACTTCTTGAAATCGAAAAATAAAACTATGAAAAATTGTTTATATCTAAGCACAATTAAGTGAAACACTTAGTAATTAAATAAGAGTAGAGGAATATTAAACTTCAGAAATAGAAGTTTTGATGCCTTTTCTCCTTGCAGCCTATTTCGGTGGGGTGTGTAAAGAAGACCAGCCCCACTAAAGACCCTTTCGCTAGGCACACTAGTGGGTGGTGTTACTAAATATTGCCTGGCTATGGGAGAAATAATACCATACTTCTTATTATTTACCGCCCACCATGTAAGTGGATCTACATCATTTTCCACACGTTTATCTAATAAATATTCATTGATGGTTTTTTTTATCAAAACTTCTATAGGGTTCGTACATTCATTTTCTTCTTCTTCACTTTCGCTGGAATCCATCAGCAATTTCATGGTGTCTCTTAAAGATATAGATTTCTCTGTCAGACTGGCACTGGAACCAGATGTTTCAATCCGATGAGTAGTCATTCTGGCACGCTTAGGATTTGAACAAGACGATAGGCTTGATTCATCGTTTCCAATTGACTCTAAAATATTTTTCACAACTTGATCTCTGGTTGAAGAATTTTTGAAAAATTTTAATTTGTATCTCGGGTCAATAAAAGTTGCCGTAGCAAACAATACGTCATTTTCCAAATGGGAAAATCTGCGACATAGTTCTCGTTTAAGAACTAAAATCGTATTCCCAACGCATTCGTCGGTCACATCAAATTCACCAATAATTTTTTCCAAAGTGGACAATAATGGAATTACTGAGGATACAGAAATATTGGCTGCACTTAGTTCTTTTGTAATTTCTTCAAAAGGTCTGAGTAAAGTTATTATTTTTTCCACAATAATCCACTCTTCGGAAGTTAGTTGTGAAATCTTGTTATTCTGGGAAGCATAAAGACATAACGAATCTTTGTTTTTCAAAATACGCTCTAACATATACAAGCTGCTATTCCATCTTGTAGCACACTCTTGTATGATTTTCAGCTTTGGCTGATCGAGTCTTTCTTGTAGAGCAGCCAGTTCATCTTGAGCTACATTTGAGTGATGAAAATGTGTTGCCATCTTTTTACATTTTGCAATCACTGTTATAACGGAATCTTGTGCCTTAAGCCCCTCCTTGACAACCAGCTGAATTTGGTGTGACGAACAATCAATGTCTCTAATTAATAACAAGGAAATACCTTTTTTCATGTTTGTGCCACCATCTCTAACAATGCATTGCACTTTTTCTTTAGGTATTTCCCAATGCGACAACATGGTTTCAAGTTTTATAGCTATATTTTCACCAGTATGTCGGCCATCGTTAAATACCTCTGCGTTTAACACAATCATTTTTCTCTCAAAGTTTTTTGTTATACCATGACATGTAAGACTCAGCAAAGATATTCCTGAACAAGAATCAGACCAAATATCAGTTGTAAACGCCAATTTTTCAAATGACTTAATTAATCCCAAAATTTTATCTTTGACTTTGCCGTAGAAATTCTCACATATAAACGAAGAAAAATGTTGTCGGCTTTTTATATTATACGACGGACAAAGATGGTTCAATAGTCTGACAAATCCAACGCTTTCGACAAAACTAAAGGGTAAGTCCTCTAAAGCAATCATTTCGCTTATTAAATTATCAATTTCCAAAGACTTGGCATTGTTGTTATCCCACTTTTTTGTTTTTTCGACGCAATCAGTCAAAGACATTTGTTTCAGGTCGGTTTTCGTACATTGTCGCGAAGTGGAGGCCACAACACTTGTTGTAGAAGCATTTCGCTTTTCATTTTCCCTATTCTTTAAAGCATTATACTCGTTTTTATGCAAAGCTTCCAGGTGATTTCTCATAGCACTTGTTGTTCTTCCTTTGCGCGAGTATTGTTTATTACATATTTTGCATTTCACATTTTCAGCATCACATATTGTAAAATAAGTCCAAACTTCGCTAACACACGACCGCTTCATTTTGAAATATCACTTATCACTGTACAATTACAACAATAGAGTCTTTACAAGTTAAAAACAAAACTTAAGTATGTTGACTCGACGCTGCTCCCACCTGTACTATACAGGATGGTGGATAGCAGGGTACGTAGTAATTTGTTACGGTGTTGGCTAACGGCACCTTGGGCTGCTGTAAGAGGGGTGGCACAAAGACGTAACTGGGTTCGGTTTATTCACGCTTAACTTTTATTGTCCAAAGTTACAGTGACCTGTACATCTATGAGACCTAGCCCCTTTTATATCTCCTCGGACGGTGGAATCTAGCTATCCCGCGCCCTACACACGTCTCGGCGAATGTTTGCGTCGGGGGGAGGTTTCGGCGGGTTGCTGAAATTACCTCGATGCTGGTGGCTGGTGTTGTCGTGCTGTCTCGGTGTCTCTCCCGCGAAGTCCTGGGCTCGATCCCTGGACGTGCAGTTCTCTCCTCGTCGCTCGTCGTTCCTCGTATCTGACTCTCTCGTGACTCCGGCGTAACTCCGTCGTAACTCTGTCGTAACTGTCTTGTCGCTGCTGCTCCGTCGTAAACGTCTCGTAACTCTCGTGTAACTGACCTCAACTGTCCTTCACTCTCGCCTAACTCTCTTAACTGTCGCGTAACTGACTTAACTGTCCTCCATGGCTCCTGTATATATACGTTTCTGTTCTATTTTCCATAGAACTCGGGACTTACCCTCTAGTGTTTGCGGTGGAATAGGGGAAGGCGGGGCGCACTGTTTTTCCCCGATTTGTAATTTCTTGTGGCGAGGGGCGATAATATGCCCGGGACTCCCCGTGTTCGCAGCGTCACGTCGTGACTCAGGCAACATGACAGGTGCAGTTGGTTCGAGCTCGGGAATTCCTCTGGTCGTTAGGCCATCGGTTTACAGCGTGGGTAAGAATAGCATCGCCACTACTGGTAGGTATGAGCGGTACGCGTCAAGGTTACCTCAAACTAAATCTTTACGAAAACATTATTAGCAGCTAACTTCATTCAGTAAGCCAGCAATCACGATTTGTTTACTTCGTTCAGAGTCGGGGCATATGGGCTACTCTCGGTTTTAACATGGCCGCCCGGAAGACCAGTTCTAAACGCGTGGTAAAATTCGAGTTCGTAGGCGCACGCTTTTGGAGCCATATTTGAAAAACCAACATTCGCATTCACATTCGCATTCGCGAATGTCGGAGATGAATATTCGCATTCGCATTCGCGAATGTGGAAAAACCGACATTCGTTGCATTATTAGTAGAGACCTGACCGTTGGGTGGAAGGGAGGTGGGGCAAGTAACGACGCGTGCACTGAATCCACTGTGCCATCCTTGACAAAAACATTAGGCACCGTGCTTCGAATAAAGCATGGCCTGTGTCAAAAAATGGAGTCTGGCGCTAGGTATTGCAGATGTAATAATGTTTCAAATAGTCGGACGATGGAAATTATAATAAGAGTAATCGAGCGCTGTGATGCGGAATTCGCAAACAGATGTCTGCTTGTACTAAGTCTTGCGAAAGCAACAGAACTGTGTGATACACAGGTATAATTGTACATATCGGTTCAACGAATTCGAAAACATAGCAGGGAGAAGCCAAGCAAAGCGAAAACCACCACAGACAATTACAAGTAATTATATTTACTACTACAAAGCTCACTATATTACACGTTTGAGGCTATTCACAGTAAAGTGAGCACTTTTGAAAGCCTTCCGTGGTTTCTTTTTTCAGCCATTGTGTGTCCTTCCACATTATCACAACGCAAAAATTGCTCCGTATCACTCTTCTGTGACTTTCAAGAGACAACATAAATAATAATAATAACCTCGGTAGATTAGACCAAAGTTAAAGTCTATAATACTGTATATAAGTAGAACAAACTTACAAACGTAAATCAGTGTTCACAAACAGAAATTATTAAATTAACGTGTATTTATTTACCGTGTTCGCTACAGTGGTAAAATTTTTTTTGCGTAATTAAATAAACCAGACTTCCACCAAAACTGAGTTGGAAGGTAAATTTTAAATTACATTTTCTGAATGGCAGAGATAAACGTAAGGGGCATGGTTGTGTTTGGCCTAATATTTTATGATCTTATGAAAAACATCGGCTTATAGAAAAGAATTTCCAAAGTATAAAAACTAGTTGAGTTTCATAGTCTGCACGTCATACGACTGCATTCTTAGATGTGTGAAGTAAATGCGATCTAATTGGCATTGGCTAAAATTAAGTGTTTAATTATTGATCATTATACTTACGGAGAATTGTTATTGTATGCATTACNTAATTGGCATTGGCTAAAATTAAGTGTTTAATTATTGATCATTATACTTACGGAGAATTGTTACTGTATGCATTACAGCTGAAAATCACCGGTACCGGCCGAGAACATTGTTAGCATGCAAGCATGTAGCTAGGTTAGAAGCAGAATATTGGAAGGAGGACAGACTGTACCAAGGAGGATATTTTAGAAGACATCAATTTGAGTGATGACAACGATGAAAATTACTGCTGAATAATATGATACAATAACTAGAAGTAGTTATGACCCTGTTCTAGCAGTTCTATTGTGACAGTATAAACAATGCTGTACATCTAAAAGTTAAATTTTACCTAATATTTAAGTGTGTGCATTGAAAAATGCGTTGAAAGTGGTCGAATAGTAATAATGTATTTATAATATATAAATGATAGAAACTTGTGTAAGTTCCTCGGTGTTTCAATATTGTTTATTTGATGTTTTGATTACTTTCTTTAGGCCTATAGGTTATGTCAAAATGTAGCACATAGTATCTAGGTTGTCTCAATTTTGTCAACCACTCAGAACATTTTAAACCAACATGAATAAAAAATTACTATGGTACCCATATTGGTGTTGTCAACAGGTGGACCATCAATTACATGCAAAAGCAGATTCAANAATAAAAAATTACTATGGTACCCATATTGGTGTTGTCAACAGGTGGACCATCAATTACATGCAAAAGCAGATTCAACCATTATTACCTGCTAAAATTGTACTTAAAGTTTGTAAGTAGTAGGAAAATGGGCATTCACCAGCACTGGGCATCCTGGCGGGGAGCCGGGGCGCCATGGCCACCATATTGAATGACATTATGCAGCAGCATCCCGCTCTGTCATTCCTCGCCAGCAGCAGCCATCTTGGATTTCCCTTTTTTTCCCTCCCACTCTATCACTCCACCTCAGTACTTCATGCTCTTGCATTCTGTTTTGCGTTTTTTCTCATATTCCTTCCAGTCTCCCACAACTCTCTTACTTTTCGTGCTCCCTTCCATCACCGTTGATGTTGTCTGCTGCAGGCATCCATCTTTACTTCCAGCCATCAGAGTGTTTGAATTTCTACAGGTCGCGGCTAGGAGCGCTGGTATCGGCGCGACCATGTTGTGTGAGTTAGTTCACTAGTTGCCTGCAGAGGCGCGCTAGATCTGGTAGCGGAGTTCAAATGGTGGCTAACAGGAGCACTGAGAATTATTTTAGTTACTTTTAAACTCAAAGAACGCAGGATGCATGCGGGATCGTTCCTACAACCCTTGAGGCCGCCAGTCCGATGTCTTGACCACACGACCACCATTAAATGGAAAGTGTTAGGAGATGAAATAAGGTGCATACTCGCATCGGCATTAGCACATGCCAGACAATAAATGTGTAATCGCAAAAAAAAATCAACATTTTATGGTTATGAGAAGAAACAAAGTAAATACTCGCATCGGCATATGCACTCCCCAGAACAATAAACACATCATCATCGCTTCAAATATATCAGGTACCATGCGCGCGCGCGTACACATGCTTCTTACGTGTGTAAATGATATATAAAAAAATTAATAGCACTAAAAAAGAAAATTCATTCTAACATTCAGAAAAAAGTAATTTTATATATACACACACATACACACACAAAATTCCGCCAGGTCGCATCCTTACATAATATGTTGTATGTGTAAAAGTTAAACATAAAAATAAATAGTGTGAAAAAATACCATCATTCTAACACTTGGCATTGCATTCTAGAGCGCGACCGCACTGCTGTACCCCCAACTTGCTTGCACTCACGTGTGGTATGGCACGTAGCTGGCACTTGCATGTGTGCGAGAAACATTTATTTTGGTAACAACATGATAGTATTTAAAAATTTGCATTAAAGACATCAGCCTAAGGTGAAACGGAGTATACGCACACAACACACTGTGTGCGGTATCGAGCGTAGTCGGTATGTTGCAAGTGCACGGGAAACAATTTACTCTGTAACAACCAGTCGAAAAAAGAGTCTCGGTCCACCACCTCCCCCATTTACAGCACCATTCGGTCGGTAATGTCAATATACAGGAGGCCGGCAGAAGACAGCAATGAATAAGTGAAAATGTAAGGATGGAAATGCATGAAAAAAAAAAAAGGGATCATCACTGCCTATGACCCAGCCAATCGAATGGGAAATGATAACATCAAGTAACATTGTCGGAGACAGCAGACAGTCATCATCCAACTCTAGCCATCATGAATAATAAACATCCATGAGTATTAAACATTGTCGCATCCATCCCCCAGCTACAATTCCATAAACAAGCACCATGCCCAAATCCATTAACTTTAGTTGTCAGGCCTTCATGAATTTTAACCAGCAGACAAAACTGAAAGATAGGGCCCATGACCCAGTTGCTGCCCAGATGCGGCCCAGATGGGCGGATTTTCTTAACATGTGTTCAATCTGTGAGAGAGAGTAAATGGCCAGACTAAAAAATAACAACTGTGTGATCGTCTATATGAGCAGATGTGTTTTTAATATGTATCCAATCTGTGAGAGAGGGCACACCCATTTGTGTGACCATGAATAACAGCCACCCGCTGTAATANCATTGTCGCATCCATCCCCCAGCTACAATTCCATAAACAAGCACCATGCCCAAATCCATTAACTTTAGTTGTCAGGCCTTCATGAATTTTAACCAGCAGACAAAACTGAAAGATAGGGCCCATGACCCAGTTGCTGCCCAGATGCGGCCCAGATGGGCGGATTTTCTTAACATGTGTTCAATCTGTGAGAGAGAGTAAATGGCCAGACTAAAAAATAACAACTGTGTGATCGTCTATATGAGCAGATGTGTTTTTAATATGTATCCAATCTGTGAGAGAGGGCACACCCATTTGTGTGACCATGAATAACAGCCACCCGCTGTAATACCAGTCTGGAAATAAACACACAGAGGAACATGAGAGTGAATAACATGAATTTATTTATACTTCAAAAAATACGCTTGTTGGTGGTACATACAGGTCCAATTACACACCTCTTGCAATGCTATGTGTCCAATTACACATCAGTAAGCTCCGATCGCCATATCCAGCTATAATGACAAGAACTGAAAGTCAACCATTTCACAAAAATCCGACTGCCCTTCCGCCGAAGCACCTTCTCTACCAAATAAATGTCAGGGAACTTAGTAGGCTTGATCTCTTGTTCGTAAAATGTGACCTGGATCGCATCACTATTCAAGTCGGCGAGATAATACGTCCTTGGTTAGTAATGGCGAATATTAAAAGCCTGTAGACCTCGGTGTTCCAGTTCGGCATGTATGATTTTTCAAACATTTCCTTCACGTGTGATATCCTGACAAAGTCACCATCGTTTACCTTAGCCTTGCGCAAGTCAAATTTTTTCACAGCTCAGAACATAGTCTTCAACAAAGAATTATCCCAGACGTCCACGGGCCGCATGCGGATATTGCAGTGTACACAGTGATTGTAGGACGATACCAACCGAGGTAGTAATTCTAGCCACTTGTAACTGCCCCGAGACGAAAATTCTTGCTATGTGTCAGTTTTCATAGTGTGGTTAAATCGTTCCACGATGGAGGCTTTCTTCTAGCCATATGTGCTGTAGTGATTAATATTACGCACAGCAATTAGCGAACGGAAGGTGGGATTGTAGAATTATCTGCCAAGATCCATCAGCAAATTCTTAGGCGATCCCTTATCCTGCAAAACAGTCTTCATTGCATTACTCACATCTATGCCACGTTTCCTGCGAACTGGTATTGCCCGTGCATATTTGCTGAAACAATTTATTTAACATGTATTTGTAGTGTTTATTAACAGTAGCATACAGGATCATTTAAACTAGGTCGGCCTGGTACAGATCTCTCAGCCCAAAGGCGAGGACTTTCCATCTGGGATAAGTACAATGTGCAGGTTGTTGGATCTCGATGGTGATCTGTGTACGAGACATTATCTACAGTATATAGACCCACCTTATGCAAATCTTCTAAAATATTCACAATCTTGTTTGTGTGGGAATTATTACCAGTTTATTAATATGCAATTAGCAGCCATATACATGATACAAGCTCATTGACATCGTCCCAGAATACATACTCGAGTCGGTTGCCTCCATTAAGCTTCGAAGTCAGACCCGAATCACTCGCTAAGCCGGCGTCCATAAACAGTTCAGCAACAATGCCAAATTTCGGATGTGTCTCGTCCTTATAAGCATTGCCGGAGGAGTCATTGTCAGCCAAATGTGCGCTTGTGAGGCTAAGTAAGCACTTGTACTGGCGAAGAGCCCCTCGCACGAGTATCCTCCGGGATTGCGTTTAAACAGCAATTCATAGAAGCCTGGAGATGCCCGCATTGCTTCATCATCAATCTGTATAAAATCATTAGGCAAAAAAAAACAGTTTGTTCCCCAAAAACATTTCTTATTGTGCTTATAAACACCATAAATTCCATTATTAAATATTGTGTACGAAGACAGACAATTGCGAATGGCCATANCATTAAATATTGTGTACGAAGACAGGCAATTTCGAATGGTCATAGTGTGCAAATTAGATCATTCTTTTTTACAATTCAATGCAGCTAAAGGCAAATAGTCTTCCTTAACAGTCGCAGTAAAATCCGGAAGTATCTTACGCTTCCTCCAACTCCTGGGTTTGATGTCCGGTTCAGTCTTCATTGTAGCAGGGGGAACTGTTTGCTATACATTATCTAGCCGAGATGTGATCGGGCAGAAGGCCTCTTCCAATGTAGCATTGCGCTTCATGTGTGCACACTTGGCCAGTAAATAATTATTTCACACACTTTCAATTACACTATGTAAATCCTCGATGTTAGTGGCCATTGTACCAGAAACAAAAGCAGAATGGATATAGTGTATATGTATATATGTGGGTCGTACAAGGTATCGTTGTATAGATCGTCTAAAAGGAAATATTTACTAAGATATTTTTNTATATGTATATATGTGGGTCGTACAAGGTATCGTTGTATAGATCGTCTAAAAGGAAATATTTACTAAGATATTTTTTTCTGGCATGCATATCTTACGCACCATAAAATAAGTAATGTAAGCATATAGTTTGTGACGTGCGTAGTTTGCACACGATAAAATGGAACAAAAACGATTTTTATTCTTTTTACAATAAAATGTAAATCAACAAAACATGTTGTTTTTTCTGGCGGGCATACCTAGTTTAAGTGCAATCAAAAGTACATTCGGTGTACTGTAAATAACGGTATTTAGTGAGAGAACTACTGTGTACTGGGAACTGGGAACAACACTCATTCGCACACATCACTCTTCATAAGTTCTTGAGATGTCGACCATCCTGTATCAGATGCGACTCTGCTCTCCTTCTTACGTTCATGGTTGCTCAGCGGATCTCAGCACAGCTGAGAGATCCACATGCTGCTCTGATTCTGCCTTTCATGTCTTCCCTCGTTTTGGACACGCAGTATACGATGTCTTTAATTCTTCCCCACAAAAAGAAGTCATTTGTGGGTAAGTCTGGAGAATGTGGTGGCCAAGCAAAAGGATCCATTTGTCCGATCCACCATCTGGGGAATAACTTGTCAGCAACTAGTCGAGCTCTGCGTGAAAAGTGAGCAGGTTAGCCAACTTATTGAAGCCACAGTGCTAATCTCCGAGCGAGAAGGACATCTTCAATGAGCTGATACCAAATATTATCTAAGAAGTCTACATATGCAGCACCATTCAAGTCCCTTCAAAAAAATATGGTCCTACAACACGATGTCCGAGAAGGCCACACAAAGTATTAAGGCCCCACGCATGTTGGTTATCCATTTGATGGATCCAATGTGTTTTGACTGCAGACCAGTAATGGACAATCCTGAGTCGCGGGCAATCTTCCATGTAGAATTATGAGGATTAACTACCATGCAGCAAGTACAGCAACAGCCCTCTCGTCTCTCACAGGTCATCTGATGCGTAGACGTTTGTTGTGTGTCTGTTGCAGTAGCCCGGTTGTGTGCACGCGACATGCAAGATGCTGGAAGACATTGTACGAGTGATGGACGCACTGTGGGTATCTCTCTGCGTACAAACGGGCAGCAGCTCTGCAGTTCCGACGACATTCTCCTAGTATCATCAGCATGTCAAATGCTTCTTCGTTTGTAAACGGCATTCAATTCAGAAAGCAACACCACAGGCAGACAATGTCTGACACTGAAACAACACACACGATTAATGGTTGCAATGTAAAAGGAATGATTGTCTGAATGAACGACATTTCGATTGTCAGTTAACTTGCTTGCAAAACCTGCAGTTCCTGTAAGTGGTAGATGACTTATCTACTTGCTGCGTAGTGGTACATTATTCTTCGCTTTTGCTCGAAAAAAGTCGAATACCTACTGCACGAGTCCATGCAGTAAGGCACACAGGTCACTGCTAGTATCAAAACGAGACTCACACCCCAACCTTCAATACAGTAATTGCGCACATTGTGTATCTGATGTGCATAGTTTACGCACAACCAATGATAATTGGATACACTTAACTGTTATTATTAAACTGTTTCCGAACCAACGCGGAGAATAAAGCAGCACTAAGCAGCAAGCAGATAAGCCATCTACCACTTACAGGAATTTCAGGTTTTGCATGCAATTTAACTGACAATCGAACGTTCGTTTATTCAGACAGTCATTCGTTTTGCATTGCATGAGTAACAAAATCAGAGATGCATGTGGATCTCTCATCATTGCTGAAGTCCGCCGGGCATCCGTGAATGTAAGACGGAGAGCAGAGTCGTGTCTGATACAGGTTGGTGGGCATTTAGAACACTTGTGAAGAGTGCTGTGTGCGAATGAGTGTTCCCAGTTCCCAGTTCACAGTAGTTCTCTCACACGATTCTGGTGTTTACAGTACATCTGATGTCCTTTTGATTGTACTTACACTAGGTATACACGCCAGAAAATAAACATGTTTCCTTGATTTCCTTTTGATTGTAGTAAGTAAACCACATTTGCGATCAATTCTCATTTTGCGTAAACTACCCACATCACAAACCATATGCTTAGATGATTTAATTTACTATGCGTAAACTATGCACATTAGAAAAAAAAAGTTTTAGTAAATGTTGTTTCCTGTAAGACGATCTATCCAACGATACCTTATGCGACCCACATTCGCATTTTCAATTTCAAAGCTCACCTCCCATACCCCTACCTCCACGATATTCTGGGGAATGGGATTACTACCAATCGATGCTTCATATAGGGAATAGTTATCACACTTTTTATTGCGAACCCCCGGTGTCGCGTTGTTTCCTAGAGAAAGGGGTGGTACGGGTGCTGTGAATCACCTGGTATATATATATATATATGTATACATATTATATATATGTATATATATACACACAGAGGTGACAAAAGTCATGGGATAGCAATATGCAAATATACAGATGGCAGTAATATCGCGTACAAAATGTATAAATGGGCAGTGCATTGGTTGGGCGTTCATTTGTAGTCAAGTGATTCCTGTGAAAAGATTTCTGACGTGATTATGGCCGCACGATTGAATTAACAGACTTTGAACACGGAATGGTAGTTGGAGCTAGATGCATGGGACATTCCATTTCGTAAATGGTTAGGGAATTCAACATTCCGAGATCCACAGTGTCAAGAGTGTGCCGAGAATATCTAATTTCAGGCATAACCTCCCACCATGGACAACGCAGTGGCAGACCACCTGCACTTAAACACCGAGACCAACGACGTGTGCGCAGAATGGTCAGTGTTAACAGACAAGCAACACTGCGTGAAATAACCGCAGGAATCAATGTGGGACGTACGACGGACGTGTCCGTTAGGACAGTGCGGCGAACTTTGGCTGTACTGGGCTATGCCAGCAGAAGACCGACTCGAGTGCCTTTATTAAGAGCACGGCATCGCCTGCAGCGCNAGTGCCTTTACTAACAGCACGACATCGCCTGCAGCGCCTCTCCTGGGCTCGTGACCATATCGGTTGGACCCTAGACGACTGGAAAACCGTGGCTTGGTCAGATGAGTCCCGATTTCAATTGGTAAGTGCTGATGATAGGGTTCGAGTGTGGCGCAGACTCCACGAATCCATGGACCCAAGTTGTCAACAAGGAACTGTGCAAGCTGGTGGTGGCTCCATAATGGTGTGGGCTGTTTTTATATGGAATGGACTGGGTCCTCTGGTCCAACTGAACCCATCATTGAACTGGAAAGGGTTATGTTCAGCTACTTGGAAACCGCTTGCAGCCATTCATGGACTTCATTTACCCAAACAACGATGGAATTTTTATGGATGACAATGCGCCATGTCACTGGGCCACAACTGTTCGCGATTGGTTTGAAGAACATTCTGGACAATTCCAGCGAATGATTTGGCCGCCAAGATCGCNCGCCATGTCACTGGGCCACAACTGTTCGCGATTGGTTTGAAGAACATTCTGGACAATTCCAGCGAATTATTTGGCCGCCAAGATCGCTCGACATGAATCCCATCAAACATTAATGGGACATAATCGAGAAATCAGTTCGTGCACAAACTCATACACCGGCAACACTTTCGTAATAATGGACGTCTATAGAGGCAGCATGGCTCAATATTTCTGCTGGGGACTTCCAACGACTTGTTGATTCCATGCCACGTCGAGTTGCTGCACTTCGCCGGGCAAAAGGAGGTCCGACACGATATTAGGAGGTATTCCATGATTTTTGTCGCCTCAGTGTATATGTATATATATGTGTATATATATATATATATAGAGAGAGAGAGAGAGAGAGAGAGAGAGAGAGAGAGAGATAGAGAGAGAGCTCTATGCACGCGCTAAAATATATTTTACGTCTTTACGCATCCGCTGTCATTGCTAGGGTGGAGGATTGAGCAACGGCTCCCATCCCGTCACGTAGTGTAAATGGACACTTCGGCTTGCCCGACGTGTTTTATTGGACTTCTACGAATTATTTCCTTATCGAATTTCACCCTTATACACTCGATGCATGCACTCACGCATTCACACATCAGCTCAATTGAGAACTATTAATTTTCACACAAAAAAAAATAATTCTTCTCTTCTGGGTCAATAGTTTGAATAAAAAGTCGCTTAAAATACAGTAGACAGAATTCAATCAAATGAGTATTGCATTACCTCTTTCTTCAACACAGTTTAAAAGTGGAGGCTTCACTTAGTACAGGATACCCAAGTATTACTGAAGCTTACTTTTGTTAATGGTCGGACGAGTTCTTGCACTGCTGTTGAAGAGTGAAGCTGTAGTGATCCGATCACAAAGAAAATAAGGAGTAGAGTTAGAACTCAGACCTCAATGTTGCTACTAAAGTTAATTACTTTCTTTGGGAATTTCATAGCCGTGCGGACATTTTTCAGGTAACCTAAAAACTAAAAGTACATTATTTTCAAAATTAGAAAATTTGCTATATACGTTCATTTTTTCTTACATTTTAACCGACGTCTCACTTATGATAAACATTGATTTATACATTTTTCTGCATTTGTTAAGCAGTAATAAATTTTAATAAAAACCCCGTGCATCCATTAAGATTTTTAATATTCAGCTGGTAATGTATTAAATTTTACTTACTAATGATTTATTATATTAATTGTGTATCACCATAGCTACTTGATATTGGATTGGTACTAGTTAGTATATAACAAAATTTAAATTTAATACAGTCCCAAAAACATTATCCGTAAATTCTCTGGCAAATGTTTACCGACATGCTTTTTAAAAGAGTAGTACACTGACATGACAATGACACAATTATTCAAGTAAATGATTAGAAGTTTCCAGTGTTATATCTACTTTCACGCATTTCCATGAACACTTTGACATTGAAGTTTTATTTAAGTACTAATATCATGCAAAGAAGTACAATTCAATTTTTCCTATGCCAATACTTTGCTACCCGTTCCATTTATTAAGTGTCTAATTCCGCTCATAAATTGCCCCCCCCCCCTTTTTTCCCCTTTTTAGTTCAGATTTGCTAAGCTGTCTCATCAGCTGTAACTTTTGAAGGGCGGGCGGATTGAATTACAGATTTGTAAATTTGTATTGAGTGTCTCCAGTCCACTACCGTTTGAAGGCTGTGAAGGTTTAATTTTTGCTTCCGTATTTCGTAATTTGTTTACTTTTTTATTTGCGATTGAATTCGTTGTTATGACTTTACAACGTTTTGTGAGGATTTTAGAATTAGTTACGTATGAGAAAACAAGCTCTCGTTAATATAGAAAAAATGGTGCATATATATAGGCAGAAATAATTGAGAGAATATAGAAACAGGTAAAATTTCACATGGTGAGTGGTGCTTATTTTGCAGCTTTGATCGTACGGGTGTTTGTTCACACAAAATTGCTAGTCCGTTCTGTTTTCCTGGGAAAATATTTTTCTAATATTTTTCAATTATTTTAGTTGGAAGGATTAATTGTACGGTGTGGTCAGTCGCTCGTCTAGGAGGCCGATGTACATGACATGTTATTGTTATTACATCAATAATTTTTATTTTTTATTTTAAATAGCAATTTTCCCTAAAGTAGTTTTCTATGAAATTTATTTTATATTATAATAAAACTAACTAGCACTTTACAGGGGAAAATATGTTAACAGTAGGATAATTATTGGAGGGGGGCGGGGTGTCCCCTTATCACTCCCCACCCCGTGACGCCCGTGCTGATAGCCTTCACGGATGGCCGAAACCTTACTCTTGCTTCTGTTATTGTATTCGAAATTTGCCCGAAAACAGCGAAATAATTAGGCTTTGCCGTACAAGCATGTTACACGATCAAGTGAAGTATGCGCCTGGAGAGCTACTTATTAAAACAAGTGTGATCACCTTTTTAAATCCAGTGAGTATCATTTATTTCTGAACAAACGCACATAAATGCTAATGTGCATTTAATCCGCGAGTAAGTCTGATCTCACCACTGTTTTCAGTCACACGCAGGTTTCCGAACAGTAAGTTGATCGTTTCGATGTTTTGTCTTTCGCCGTGAAAAAAAAAAAACGCATTCACTAATTTTCTCATGACAAAAAAAAAAAGAAGAGTGAACTCTTCACTGTTCAAAATAACTGTGGACAATACATTTCGCAAAAGTGTGTACAAACAGTACGTGCGGAGAGAATGGAAACATGATGGGTCGCTCTCTCTGTGTCGGGCTAGGAATGGCGTGTAAACAAGATAAGGATATAACCATAAGTTGAGCAAGTGTTTTGTAGAGGCTGTGTCTCAAAGAATGGTCAGTGCAAGCAGATTGCAGTGTGACAAGACCTTATGAGTGCAATCAGAAAGAGGTTTGTTTCATGCAAAAGAACGGTTTTTTTTTTTTTTTTTTTTTTACGTTGGGGCCAGCAAAAGTATGAAAAACATATCATTGAAATATATAGCCCAAAACATAAAAAGGAAAAAAACATTGTTCAGAAAGCCCGGAAAAGACGTGAAACATATCAAATTAAGTTGCATTTTATGAATTCGATGCTTCTTAGTTAGCTCATTTACGGACTTTGGGGAATTTTCATCTAATACCTACATAAAAATATAAAATGGTTCCAATAGGAACTTAAAAATAAAGAATATTGCTACGAAAGTGATGCAAAAGGGGGAAAAAGTAAGGGTTTTGATAAAGTCGAAAATTCAGTCTCTTCATTCACTACTAAAGTTAAATAGTTCTAAAATTTTACGTCTTATATTATTTATAACGAACTCTTGAGACCAAAATGAATGGAATTTGCTAGGTCAACTTCGGAAATAGGATAAGAACAAGAGGTATCTGGATGATGGCCATTTTTAGGGCTCTAATTGATGGGTACATGTTGCACCACCCCTCCGCCCCTTCCAGTTCTTTAACGTAATTTCAAGTTGACGTATTTCCTTCGTTATTTCATGGTATAGCAAAGATCTGACAATAGCAGAAATCCAAACTCATTAAATGATCCTTTTCGTCAAGACTTGATTTTAAATGGGTACTCTAATGTACTAAATTTAGTGGGTTCAAAATTAAGACTTAATTTAAACCTCCGTGCAAAAATGTACACCTGCTGAAATAAACTGATAAAGTGACAAGTTATATTAACGATATCGATGTGCACATATAGTACTTAGTGATGACATTCCGACTTTGAGAGTTATCGACCAATCCGGACGCTCATTTTCCAAATGGCAAGGCATTTTAAAATTTAGAGTGCTATGTCATATATCGGGAACATTTTATCTGATTTAAGCCAAATTCGGTATGTTGACAACGCATCATGTAGGTATTGGATTCAGAGAGGGATATTGCTATTGGCTCCCATTTTAGAATATGGCACTGCATGAAACATTTTTTGTCATAAATCGGGAAACAATTAACTGATTCCCACCAAATTCAGGCGACAGTTATACTTATGTATTCTATGTATATGTGTATGAATTAAGTATGTTGTCACATGTTTTAAAAATAACAGCAATGTAAATCTTTTAAGTTAGTGTGCCATCCATCCCAAACAACATCAGTCATACTTTACTGGCAGTATATGTAATAAAACACCAACTGTACTAATACATAGCATCTTGTCCTTCATGTATGAAGATAACAGCACATGAGTAACTTACGCTTTTATACCATAACTCGGGGACAAATCAGTCGATCCCCACCAAATTATATACATTAGTAGTGCTATGGTTGGCCATGTTAACTTACATGATTTAAGTGGTTTACGCAATTTTTTTTTCAAAATGACGGCCCTGTAAATATTTAAGGTTAGTAGACCTTTCTACCATTACATTAAACTGAAGTTGGTGCTCCTAACCCTACCCCCGTGATGCAGTTGGTTGCACGCCAGCTTACGGTACAACGGGTTCTCGGTTCGAGTCCCGGGTAAAACACGTGTGTATTTGTAATTGTCTCGGTAGTGTTACATATGTTTCTCTTTCCACATATAATGATATAGCTATCAACGAGAAGTTAAGACCTGCCTGCCATGTAAGCTTTTAAGAACTTCATGTAAATTATTTGCATCCATGTAGAGGACGTAGGCTCATTAGTTAAATATGTTACTTCTGGTTTCCTTGCGTAACTTTTAGCCTACTTTCATTGGAAAGATAGGTTTATGCAATCATGCGAATGTCTGGGATGTAGCCTATGCTCCCTCCCTAAGAACTTTTGAACCCGTAAACCATCTTTAACCAAACTGGGTACATACATATAGTTCTAAGTAAGGACATCAGAGTTGTATATTTTTCCACCACACCGCGTGCTTATTTTCAAAATGGTAACCATTTTAATATTTAGGACGCCATTTCATATGTCGGTAATGATTTTGCCAATTCAAACCAAATGTCGAATCTCGAAAGTTCACCATGTATATATTTAATTAAGGAATGCATATTTTTATTGGTAAGCCATTTTGGAAGATAGAACTACATTAAAATTAAACTTTTACATCATACCTCTGAAAATGCTCCATATATTCCAGCCAAACTTCTCAAATAACTAATACTATCGTAGGCCATATTACCATATTGGTAACTTCTTGTTTTCTTGCTAACCATCACTTTTCATATGTGCTAATACTGAAGTACCAAAACCCATTTGGGTATTTTTCAAGATGTTTCTAGATATATGTAGTGGAGAAATTTTTGTAATTCGTAATTTCCCCAGTGGCATTTTTAGATGACCGTAGCATTCTCACGCCCACGTTGCTAACTGTTTTTGTTAGGTCTGTGTTATTACAATCAACACACCAAAAAATGGATGTTGGTAAGAAACCTATATCCTCAGAAGAATAATATTGTTTTATTACGAAAAAAAACTTTGTTTCAAGCCACTGTCTACGAACCGTCGTTCCAAGTGAACAATACATTCGTGCGTGCAAAACATGTGTATTGCATTCGACACATCTGAAAGCCATACTGGAGCAATTAAGAAAAACCTGTGGTACAATACACTTTGTCAAATCTTTAAATGCAGTATTTTAATGAATGAGGTGAATTATGGTGCAATTATTTGACATCGTGGAACTGTATTTTTTTAGTACTGCGGAAATATTATTCGAATGTGATGTATCAGGGCAAAGAACAATTCCGCCAAAAATGAATGAAAAAGTGTTTGGTATTACTTGGTATTAAAAATAATTATTATTTCCTTTATTTTTTCTTTTTTAGTTGGAAACAATTTAGACAAATACGCTAGCCACATCAAAATATAAACCATGGCTTCTTAATAAACATTACGTTATACCTGCCTGTTTCATGTACGTAATTAAACTTCCGTCAATTAAGGCCACAGATCAATAAAATAATAGAGGTGAAACAGCCGTCTATACCGCGAACTCCAGCCGCACACGTCAGCAAGATGATGTCACTTGCGAATTACATGTCGGAGCGCCTTTCGACAGCGAGCGCAGCCAACCTACTTGCCAGTCAGCAGTCCAACGAATAGGGAATCTTTCGAAACTCGCATTAGCCAATCGGACACAACGCACGTTCCCAGAACATCGCACAGCCAATCATAAAATGGGAAGAACCGCATGAGGGAACTTCTACGTCATTTATCTTCTGTGTACTTATTTACTCTGTGATTAAGATTCTCCTAGGAATAAAATTTATTCGTTTTAACATCAAACATTAACTAATAGGTGATAAATCGCGAAGTTAATTTTAAGAAGATACGTTCTTATTTGAATGGAAAGAGGAAAACTGTAGAGAGAATTGGGGAATAGAGTGCGCGTTCCAGTTGCGCATTACAATATCTATATGTCAACACTGAATGGATGTTTTTCTATTAGAACTGTCAAAACCACGATTTTTCAACTGGGATTGGCACAATGTTTACGTTAGTAAGTGTTTTAAGATGTTAGTGTAAATATTTAAATAAGATACTATAATAAAATTATGCACAATTTTATTATTTAAACCCATGTTTGCTACGTGGTAAAGTGTCCAACTCCACATTCGGGAGGTCGTGAGTTCGATCCCGGCCGACTGCACTGGGGTGGTTTATTCCCAACGTGGTAAAATCCTCAGTACAGTTGGACTGAATTGATAATACGTCTCCAATGCGAGTTAGGCATGTTTGTTTTGGTATGATATACCTGTTAACAACAGCTTGAATTGGGATGTTTTGAAGTTTCGGTAATAGCAAACCTCTTTTATAAAAATTATTATTAAAAAATTAATTTAATGCACTGCATTATTTTTATTAGGCTGCTTTTCTGTGTTACGTATAAATCACTTGGGTGATGGGATATTTCTGATATTGTTCTCATAAAACACTTATTATATACAAAGTTGTCGAAAATAATAATCATCTTCTAAAGCGCAGTTTCGAGCACCATATTTACCTTCGAGAAACGTGTCATAGGTATTGCAAAGCGTTTATTTTGAATAGTTTTGGATTCAATATAATATATGTTGCGTTATATAATGACTGTAACAATTTTCTATAAATTTTTTATGCAATTCAGGATACGTTTTTCTAAAATCAAAGCACAATATTTTTCCTCTAGTAAAAATTTATAATTACGTCGTCATTCTAGTTTCGTAACAAGATGACAAACCTGCCTACTTCGCCAATATCTGGCAAACATTTTAATTGTTTTTTTCTAAAAGACATTCACTTAAGTGATTCGTATATAGATATGACATCTCTCTGAGCTGTGCCTTCCACATATTCCGGTATGTCAAAATCTGGAGTGCATGATCACGCACGGACAATGTCGGCCTCCAGTGTTGAAATACAAACAAAAGACGTGTCGTCAACGTAAATTAGGCCATTGTCTTGCTCGTGTAGTTACGCCAATGATGGTTGGAAAGTGTGTGTTATCTGTGATGTGGACATACTGTGTGTTGATGCTCCTGGCACACTGCTCGTCTGTAAAGAACACACGGTAAAGGTCTGCCGTACTCTCAACATAAAGACGTTGGATTAAATAGACAACGTACTGAAGACTAAATCACCAAAAATATAATACAACAATTTTTAAAAACTCGCGGACTTGCAATATACAAAGTATGTTTACTATTACCTTGATTTACAGTAATGCAGAAACATTTTTTTATAGAATTGCTATAATTTAAAACGTACAGCTACAAGTAAGGCTACTTGATAATTACTAGGTAAACATGCTGCTACCTGTTTCACAATTCATGGGTCAATAAAAGAACCACGCTGATCTGTACATAAACAAATGGAAGGTAAACTGAATTTGAAGATACGTCTTCATTTTGTGAAACGCCTGACCTATTTACAAGATTTGTGTTTTCCAGAGATAGACGGATTATTCTGTATAAAAAAGTTTTTTTTTTTTTCAATGCTAATACAATTTTCTACGTTCGCTATAACAAGGCAAGAGATGTAAAAAAGTATTATTTGTTCCCGGAATTTTTCTACAAACAGAAGTACACTGAAGAGCCAAAAAAACTAGTAAACCTGCCTAATATCGTGTAGGGCCCGAGCAAGCACGCAGAAGGCCGCAAGACGACGTGACATGGACGCGACTAATGTCTGAAGGTATGCAGGAGGCATTGAAATCTGCGTCAATTTGAGAAAGGGTTGCACGTCTGTCACGTTTAATGATTCTCGTCAGTCGCCGTTTGTCCCGTTCGTTCACGATCTTTTTCCGGCCACAGCGATGTCGAAGATTTGATGTTTTACCGGATTCCCGATATTCACGGTACACTCGTGAAATGGTCGTACGCGAAAATCCAAATTTTATCGCTACCTCGGAGATGCTACATCTCTCGTGCGCTGACTTTAACACCACGTTCAAACTCTCTTAAATCTTGATAACCTGTCATTGTAGCAGCAGTAACCGATCTAGCAACTTTACCAGACGCCTGTTGTCTTATATAGGTGCTGCCGACCGCATCGCGTTACTCTGATTGGTCCCATACCTCTTTTATTTGCATACGCACGCCTATACCAGTTTTTTTGACTCTCCAGTGTATAACTATATGTCACACAACACTTTATTCGTCATTCTATTATAAATAAGTTTCACGAAATAATGTAAACAAACTCAAGATTGCTACCATTACCCAAACTGCTTCTTTCAGTTTGATTTTATTCAAAAAAGAATGCAAAAAAAAAATGGACTAAAATAAATTATCAAATAAAGAAAGGAATTTTAGTTTAGCCATATGAAAATACTTTAAATATTACTGTGAATTAAGGACGTTACTTATATAATTACTGAAGACAGTACAAAATATATAACCTAAAATATTTTGTATTTCGGTATTGGCAATATGGATGTTGACTTACATTTTAAGAGTTTATTACGTCGATAAAAGTTTCGCTCCCTTAGGCGTTCCTAAAAGTTGCTCCGAGAGTAGAGCAAAATAACACAGAGTAACAGCTGAGGAAAGCAAGAGTAAGTTTACTCGCAGAGTAACTTTGTGGAACGTCGCCCAGGGAGGCAAAAATATATAAAGGGAACTGGAACCACTGGAATATGGGGATAGAGTAGAATGGTTATACCAACACTGGAAAAAACATCTGTATAGCAAATAATTAAATTTGTTTGTAAACAAGAAAAAAATATTTTCTCTTAGCGTTTTTTAACATTACGCACGTGTGGATAATTTTTGGTCTGCTCAATGACCAATGATCTTACCTGTGGATTTATGAATCACAAACCGTTTTACTAATTTAAGTCATTATAGGTTCATATAACTGTAGTCGAACATAAAGCGTACAGCTCATTGGCTGTGACAACGAAACAAGTGTTTTGTCGACTTTACTACAGCACGCATCACAAATTTTTTTGTTTGCAACACCTAATACCGTAAATTAAAGTGGATTTGAAAGGGTTGAAAGTAATATAATACCAAATGGCATAGTCTTCTCAGAACTGTAACAGTTTAAAATGAATTTTTCAAACAGGCTATATAGATTTCGTCGTTCTGCTTCCGCTTGCCTCTCGCGGCATCGTGATGGTTGACTATTTATTGCACTTGTTTTGTAATTGAAATCTGTACCACGGTGAATATTTAGGCTGTCTTGGCCTTGGCTCTGCAATGACTTAGTTTCGTGTTGTTGTAGTTGTAGGTTACGTTTCCGTGTGCAGATGATGTTAATTTCTCTGACTGCAGCAATAATTGTGGTTCACAAAACATTATTTGGCTGAAATATACTATCTTTAAAAAAAGCTAGAGAAACAAAAAAAAGTGAAAATGTTCAAATACTACAGCGATCAAAAAACATATTATACAAAATTTGTTAAATGAATGTGAATTAATGCTTGCGTGATTTCCAGAAATTAAAATATACCGTTCAGCCACTTTTTCTCCACATGAATTATTTATACAAAACTATAGTGTCATGACAAATAATTCTTATTTAGTTTACCTACAAGTACTTAGAGTGAGTGAAGAGATTTGGGTGGCTCTTAACAGCGAGGTCTTGAGAGCCGATGAGGGTGATTGAGGTGAGTATGGGCCAGCGCCGGAATGAAAGGGCGGGGTAAATGGGAGATCCCTGAGAAAACCCGCTGACCAGCGACATCGTCCGGGACGATTCCCACATGCGAAAATCCGGGAGTGACCCAGCCAAGCAGTGAACCCGGTTCACCTTGGTGGGAGGCAATCAAAAAGTCCTTAGACTTCATGAAATTAAAACATTATTTAAATTACCACAAAAACTTTGCCCCTGTAATTAAAAAATAAGTAAAAATAATAATTTTTTTTCTGAAATCAAGTACT
Source organism: Clitarchus hookeri (assembly GCA_002778355.1). Lineage (NCBI taxonomy): Eukaryota > Metazoa > Arthropoda > Insecta > Phasmatodea > Phasmatidae > Clitarchus > Clitarchus hookeri. The sequence continues at coordinate 123,536 of NQII01006397.1, forward strand.
GTTAAGCATTTCTAACATTTCATAATGTAATTTTTGTTGAAATATTTTCATGCTTTCAGCTTTATAATTCCATGTGTTAAAATTCCTCGAATCTAATATAAGTCTGCTGTTCAATCAAAATGATATTCAGAAATACAGTTTGACTGTGTCCTATGGCAGTGCAACACCAAATGAATTTCAATGTAGAATGAGCATGCGTGGTTTCGGAAATGAAGTTTCACCACCAAGGAACTGTGTGATGCAGCAGTGAATTATAGACAGAAAAAAATATTTAGAATATCAGCATTTCACAAGTTTCCACAAAGCTAGTTATGCATGGGAAACTTAAAAGAATTTGGGTAATTCAGTAAACAATTAATTTAACTCAGACTGCAACCACACACAACAAAAGCTAAGCTGAGCGGCATATAAGAGCTGGTTGTTTAAAACACGTAAAATAAACGCAAACTTCAGAAATAAGCAGGCAAGAAAAAAGTACGTATAACAATACATGCACCATTTGGACTCTAGTTCTATACTTTGAATACTTGTGTGTAGTTTTTACATCATGCTCTACGTGTATTTGAGTTTTTATTTGGACTGTGGTGGGTTAGCTAAGATTTTTCTAGTATGTGTTAGGTTTGATTTTTTCATGAGTCCTATGTGGTTATGTTATGTTAGGTTGAGTTTGATTTGTTTTTATTTGCATGCATTGTGCAAATTTGAGACCAATTAGTAGTGTAAAGGTGCTAAAGAAAATTGTCAGAAAGCATAGATGAAAACCTCTGTCGAATATTGCCAAAACCAAACATTTTTAAGACTTCATTACTCGAATCATGTATCTGAAGCCAAGTGACTGTAAAAATGCGAAGAAACAATTGTGAGTGACTGACAAAGTTTAACGAGAGTTGAAGACGGGTTTTAAAATACGTGTATGAGCAAGAAAACGGACACGGATCGTACGTACGCGGAACGAGCAGACGAATCGGAATAGATACGTGCTGACTTATAATACAGAAACGTAGGCCTAAGTATTTACAACTTTGAAAAATATAAATTGACTGGATTTGAAAGTGGCAGACCTTATTCTTAGGATGTATAACATACTATTTTATAGCAGTAAATAATTCATNATTGACTGGATTTGAAAGTGGCAGACCTTATTCTTAGGATGTATAACATACTATTTTATAGCAGTAAATAATTCATTAAAAAATATATTGCCAAACCATACATTAGCGGTAATGTAAACAAAAACGATAATACTTTAATTTTACTTTACGGTACTCAGTTAATCATTTTTAACAATCTTATGTAACTTAATATTATTTCCCACTTTTGTATTTAAATAATTCTGTTCTTTTTTTTAAGTGTAGTGCAGGCTTTGCCCACAAAATAAAAATAATGATTTCATTAGTGGTAATATTTCTAGCGAATTTGGTTTCCGTATGGTTATGGTTTTGTCTGTGCCAAGACACGTTCGCTGAAACATTTTCGAAGCAGATAAGTAAAATGTTTGAGACCTAAGGTATTTTTAAAAACATCCCCCGAAAATGAATGGATTTCTCTTTAATATAAGTAGATATATTTAAAATTATGTATGACTGCCATGTTACTCCCATTTTCTTGTTTTTGTTCCGGTACAACTGGCTTTTCGCCACAAATTAGTGTCACAACTGAACAACAAAAACGCAGTGTTCATTTCATTATAACCACAATGATAACGACACTAGAATAATACTCTATTCCTATTATCCACACACATTCGCGTATACCACAAGAGTTCGGAGTTGATCAAACCTTTTGCGTACGCATCCGTGTCCACATACGTACCAGTACCACTGTTGATACAGCTCGTGGTGTTTTGTATTTCCGCTTCAATGACGTCTTGGTATGACAAACACAACAAATATAGATCTGCAATATTATTTACATAATTTTGTATTAATATGAACAGTTTCCTTAATCGCCAAGTAAGCATAAACTGCAGATTAATTTGACTTTCGCCATAACAGTAGCTTGGTGCGACCGCTCCTGACGACGTTACAGGCGGGTCCAGGTTTCCCCCCACCACCTTCGCCAGCCCTGACCGGCACTACGTGTTGTATTTCATCGTGCATTTTGAATGCCTATGTGTATGTAGCATGTAATTTAGTATTATTGGTAGGTTATTTATGGATAGTTCTCAAAATTTGTTTAAAATTTTGAAAAAAATTACATAAATGTCAGTCATTATAAAACGAGAATTTCAGCAGTGGCTGCTATTACTCAGGTTTTCACGTAACAGCAAGGGACCTACAGTAACTGATCACAAGTAATCATTAAGTACT